>JAJOOO010000499.1:0-52708 GCA_029582685.1 Solanum piurae | reverse complement strand
ATGCATCAAGAAAATGTATTAAGTGAGAATTGATTCTTCATCCTCAAGGTAAAAAACTCAACATTTAACCATGTGGACCACATAAACTTCTTATAGCACGGGTGCAAGAATGTAATAATATACCAATTTTAGAAAATATATACATAAAATATCTAGTTTTACGACGAGACCACGGATTCCGGTGCCCTATTTTTAACCTTTAGAATCGCCACTGCCACAAAGACTTCTACTTGACTACTTGTGATGTGCAATTTCAACACCAATGATTTGGGATAGGGAACCCCTTCTCTCCCAAGGCAATTACCCCACAAATTGACAATTTTTTATTTATTTTTTCCCTAAAAAATAAGAAAATTATTTTTTGTACATTGGATGCTACTATATCACTCTATCTACCCATAATCCTACATACATTTGTAGAATAGTAAGAAGAGGTGATCACCAATCAGAATGATGATAGAGTTGTAAGTACTCCTTTATCTTTAATCAGAGGTCTTGATCCTCCCGAGTTAGGAAACATTTAAGGTGAATACAATGTCCTCCTCATATGATTTAATTCCTACCAAAAATTCTCATCTCTTCTATTTTTTCCTCCTCATTATTCATGGGCAGCCTCCACTAATTATTTACGATTTACCCTTCAACCATCTAGTTTGGCAACATGGCCGGTAGCCGCAATATACATTATCTACACAACTTGGTTGTATATACATTTAGTATATAAAATTATACAATACTTATATAATATATACCTTTTTTATAAATTAGATAGGCCGAAGACATTCAACTGTATTTTTTTCATTACTCTTACTTTATCTGTTTCATTTATGAGATGGTATTTGATTAGACATAAAATTTTAAGAATAACTTTTTTTTGAATTTTTTTTAATATTAAAATAAATCATAAACATTTATATGACTATAAATTATTTTTCAAAATAGCAAGAGGATTGCAAGAGCCTAATTAATGATTTTCTTGTCTTTGTGTGTAGCACAAACAAGATAGACGTGTAAGTTGTAACATCCAAATTAAAATCATTATCTATCAGTAACAAATACAAAATTCCTATCTGCTGAATATATATATAATATACAATTCATTCCAGTTTACTTTTTAGGTTTAAAAGTCTAATTATAGATGTGGAAATCCAGGACCTCTTGTTTTATATTTCCACTTGTTTTCTTGTTTCTATCAAAAGAGACATCCATCTTTTATTTAGTAGATTATATATCGTCTTGAAAAGCAGTGTGTCATCATATTTCTTGCGTTGGACAAACAAATATGTGACTTGTTTGTCTAAAACACTTTTCTTCGTTTCAATTTATTTTAAAATTTATGAAAGTAAATAAATTTTTAAAATTTTATGGTTTAGGACTAAAGATATGTATACTATACAAAATGTCTATTAATTATATCATGTGAAATAAAATAAAATTAAGGAATTGTCAGAAAAGGAAATAAAATTAGGCAAAAAAAGTAGACAGGAAATGTATTAAATGAGAGCACTAAAAATAGGGAGACAAGAGATGATAACTTTTCTTATTCTTCCAAATATTCAAGTGTATACAATATCCCTTATGCCTATATTTACGGTGTTAGATAGACGCCTACAAAAATTAGTCATAAACATGACATTAATCATGAAGATAATAGAAGAGATTATGAAGGTGTAAGGTTACAAGAGTAATGATCATAAATGTGGAGGTTATCGTGGAGATAATTAGTGAGAGTAACTTTTTGGTGTTGTGGACATCCATACTATAACATTTTATAACAAAATAGACATTTTTCTAAACAGGCTAAAAAATAAAGTAAGACAAATAAATTAAAATTGATGACATAAGTTTTCCTTTTCAAGGACGGGCTAAGAAAACCTAAGTCTGAACTGGGTACCATAACACTATACTACTTATAATAGGCACAAGTTTAGGTAACTCTAATTTAATCCATCGGTTAATTAGAAATTACATTTGAGTATCCATACCTAAGATCCCATACTTTGTGAGGTATCTTTTAGGCCCATTAATTGAAAATTTTACACAAATCTCATAGTGTTAAAGAGCTGATTACACCCGATTTCTATTCTTTTTCAAATAATAAAAAAATCCCTTAAATTTGGTGGAATCTGGATACATTAAAAAATGTCCCAATACATCGTGTCCCGGTTTCAAATATATTCCTCAACGTTCCGATACGTTGCGTCTCATTTTCAGATACATCATCCAACATCCCGATACATCACGTACGTTCCGATACATCACGTACGTTCTGATACATCACGTACGTTCCGATACATCACGTACGTTCTGATACATCACGTAAAATGACGTATTCGATCGATACATCACGTAAAGTGATGTGTCCGAAAATAGAAAAGAGTAGGAATTTTTGTTATTTTTCAAATGAAAAAGAATTTTAGAAAATATGATAAAATAAGTTGTATATTTAATTAATTTTTCCTTAATTTTAAACCTTTGCCGATCACTTTAATTTGGGTTAGCCTTCCAATGACAGAAATGAACATACAATTATGCTTCACACAATTTCTATGAAAGCCCACAAAAGTACTTCTAACAATTACAACTTGTCAAAGATTATAAATTGAAAAACATACGCAATTTTATGAGTTTGTAAGCATATACTCCCTCAATCCAATAATAGTTGTCAATTATTGACTTTGTTTTTTACCCTCCCTAGGAGCTCCCACCTCTTTGCTCCCTTGGTGACTCGAACTCGCAACCTTCGGGTTGGAAGTGAGAGGTTGCTTACCATCCAAGCAACTCCCTCTCGTCCACTATTGACTTATCACACTCCTTAAGAAACAATAAATAATATAGGGTAATATTACTGTTTTATCCTTTGACTTTATTAAATTTAATGCTTTGATAAATGTGTTAGATGATAAATACTTCCTCCATTTCAAATTAATTGAATTGTTGAGACATTTTCATTTTTCAAATTAACTTAATTGTTCAATCTTCAAGACTATTTTTAGAATATTCTTCCAATTTTACCCTTCATTAGTTAGTACTAGAATTAGTTATTTTAAGCATAAATTTGATAATAATTAATCAGGGTAAAAATGGAAACTATGCCTTATTTATATCTTAATCTTTTTTTCTTAAAGGGTGTGAAACACCTCAATAATTTGTGAAATGGAAGGAACAATATTTAATAGCAAGGGTATAATAGACACAAAATGTAAATTATCTCTTGATTTTCTAAACTGAACAAATATTGTTGGACAACTATTTTTAGTATAGTGGACAAACGAAGGGAGTAATTTCATTATCTATATAAAGAAATTTACGTCTTTTGATATTTATTTAGTCTTGATTTCACTCGTAATTTCACGTGGCAAGATTTTATGCTAATTAGTTATGGTGATTTAAGCTTAATTTAAAGCGAATAAAGCGAAAAATTGAATTGATCAAAATGAACCTCAAGAATCAATTAGTTCTTCATATATAGTTTATGCTTGATAATATTAATTCTCAATTAACTAAAAAAAAGATCTTAAAATAATTTGATCTTGAGTGATTTCAAATTTTAATTTTTATTTTTAACCGTATCAATAATTTCAATTTTCAGTATATGAAATATGTCATTAATATTTCAAAAGCAATGAATTAAATTGTCCACAAAAAAAGTTCAATTCAATTCATAAAATATAAATTAAAAAATGAATTACACGAGAACTATAGTTGAACAGAATAAAAGATGCCCTCATTCAATCACTAAATTTTTGAACAATTTTAACCCCTTGTCTTTTTCCTCTTCTTCATCCCAAAAATATTTGTACAAACCTTTTTCATAAGAAAAACAAAAGTATTCAATACAAATACCAAGAAAGAAGAAAAACAATTATAAATTGTTTATGCAACGGAAGAAAGTTCTCCACAATCATAATATATTTTTTCGTAAAAAACAATTATTGTATGAAAGATCTTATCTAGTTTTTAATATTTATATCAATAACTTTTTTAATTAACTCATAAAAGAGTAGGTTTTGATAATATATAAAAGGGAAAAGGCTCAAATAAGCCATCGAACTTTAAGAAAAGACTCATTTATGCAATTCGTTAAACGTTTTGTTCATCTATGCTATTTCCATTTGAGAAAATGCTCATCCAAATCATTATTTGTTAACTGAAATGACAGAGATGAACCAAACTTTAAATGGATGAGCCTTTTCCTTTTTAAAAATAATTTAATTAATGACGTGGCCGAATCATAATTGACCACGTGTAAAAAATGGTTTTGAAAAATCCATTTTTTTTCGAGTTAACAAATAGTGGTATGGATGAGTCTTTTTCTCAAACAAAAATGACATAGATGAGCCAAACTTTAAACGGATGACATAGATGAGCCTTTTCTGATGATTTGATCCATTTCCCTATCTAAAAAGTAGATGAAATAAGGTGCCTTGAGGGTAGAAACATTCAACCTCCAAATATGAGGGATCAAGATTCAAGTGCAAAAGTGGATTGGGGAAAACAATGAAACAGAAATCTAACACTCTCTTTGACATAGAAAAAGTTGAAATTCAAAAGTGGTGATCTGATCTCCATGAGAAGGTGTTGAAACAGAAATCTAAGGCACATTGGCTTGAAGTAGAAGACAACAACAAGAAGTATTTCTTTACCTGGTCACAACTATTTTTGCTCCCCCAGAAGATTATTAAACTGGTAGAGGCTACATGTATAAGCTACTTAGGTCAGGAGAAGCACAAATCATGACCAAGCGAGCTCTTGTATCATGGGATAAAATATGCTTACTCAAAGGATCGGGAGGACTGAACATCATTTGGAATCAAGCAGCCAGCACTTTGCAACAAACATGCAAGTCAAGAACCCCAAGAGGGGCTCTGCTTGTATGAGGGGGAAAGAAATGCCAAAATTTTCAACAAGAAGAGCAGGAATAAGGAAGCAGTCATAAATTAAATGAGCTAAAAACAGACATGTGAAACTCTTGGTGGACTTGTAGTTGTGTTGGATATTTGCAATGAGCAATCAGGTTTGATTGACTCTGTCTTTGTATATATTTAATTTACTGGTGATTAATAAAAATGTTAGTTAATTGCCTTGACAAGTGTAACATTTCACAAGTTCTAAGTCCAGATCAAATCATAAGAAGCTGAGAAAATTAAGTCTGCAGAAAAATTTGGGATTAATAGGAATTTAGTCGACATATATAACCCTCCCCATTCATGCATAACGCTCAAGAAACAAATCAGTACGATCAAACTCCTCTCAAGCAAGAAGTAGGGTTTCATAGCTTCAAGTTTTAGTTCAAGGATATAATTTGATCTGCATGTTAAGCTCGACCTCCTAAGTAGTCTTCTCGATGGGATGATGCCTTTTATTTCTTAATGCCAAGATAAAAGTTGGTTGAAGGTGCAATCAATTCTTTGCTCTGAGTGCCATACCAAGTGTGGTTTGACCTGAAATGTGAAAATGCTAGCTAACATGGTGTAAAATAATATCTTATAACCTCAATGTGTTTGTAAAACTAATTGTTGTACTATATTTTTCTTGTACCTGAGGTGGAAGGTATCCCGTCAATAAGTCGGTTATAAAAAAAAACTACCACAACCCTCTTTATCCGGATCTGCGATCATCTATACTTTATGAAACTCACATAAGTGGAGTTCTCAAGGAATAGACTGACGTTCAATTTTTTGTATGAGGTGGGAGTATGGTGTGCACGCTATCCTCCCAGATCCCACTTGTAGAATTACATTGGGTATGTTGTTGTTGATGATAAGACAAGGCCTGAAATTAATACTGTAATCTTTTATAAATGCAACATAAGTAGTTATTTACAGAACTTTCAAATGCAATACATCTTTATAGGGTGGTCACCTTGTTGGTCGTTCTTTACATCCTATCACTACAAAAAAATCCCAAATTGCCAACAGATTTTACTAACAACTTAAGTTGGTTAGTATTCTACTAACAAATTACCAACATATTTCTAACTGAATTATATTTTAAAACTTAACATCGAAATTCTAACAGATTACCAACCAAAATCTTACTAACTAAGTATTTTAGTTGGTAAATACGGCGGGAAAAATGGCGCAAAATTTAGCAACATTCTATCAATGGATTACCAACTGAAATATTACTAACGCACACCTTTGGTTGGTAATATTACTAACGAACACCTTTGGTTGGTAATATTACCAACGAAGTATATATCGGTTGGTAAATATGACAAAAAAATTGTTTATCTAATTTATGAACATATTACCAATGAATTACTAACCAAACATTTACCAACGGCAAGATTGTGTTGCTAAATTTATCAACCAAATGTAAATGTGTTGGTAAATTAGTAACGAAATGTAATTTGTTGGTAAACTTGCCAACCAATATCCAATTAGTTGGAAATTTTGCCGACGAATAAAGATTGTAGTTAGTAAATTACTAACATCATTAAAATAGTTGGTAATATACCAACCGATCATTAATCCATTGGTAAAATTTACCAACATATTAATTATTAGTTGGTAATATTAATATGAATGTTCAGTTGAATAGTAACTGTTACCATCTGTGATAAAATTTATTGGTAAATTATTAATTACTAACTTATATTTGAATAGTTGGTAAATTTACCAATTGAAGTTAAATTTTTTGGTAAATCAATGTCTAGTGTTGAGGCTTTTATATTCAGTTTGTGTCGTTATGCGTTTTAACTTTTAAATTTTTGCCAAAACTTGACTTTGGTCAATATTTTTGGGAAACGTGCTCAGATTAGAACTCTGTCAGTGTCATTAGCTTCGAAAGGTCATTTTTGATCTAACAGGAAGGCTGGTTCAAGTTTTGAGGCTTCCATTTTTTATTTGTGCTGTTAGGTGTTTTAAATATTATGTTTTGGCCAAAATTTGACTTTGGTCAATATTTTTGTGAACGTGCTCAAATAAGAATTCCGTCAGCGTAATTAACTCCAAAGGTCATTTTTTATCTAATAGGATGGTTGGTTCCGGTTTTGAGGCTTTCATTTTTAGTGTGTGCCGTTAGGTGTTTTAACTTATAAATTTTGGCCAAAATTTACCTTCGGTCAATATATTTGATAAACGTGCTCAAATGAGAATTTTGTTAGTGCAGTTAGATGCGGAAGGTCATTTTTGATGTAATAAGATAGAGGGCTCGGGTTTTGAGGCTTCCATTTTTAGTTTGTCCCGTTAGGCATTTTAACTTTTAACTTTTGGCCAAAATTTCACTTTAGTCAATATTTTTGGTAATTGTGCTCGAATTGAAATTTTGTCACCGCGGTTAGCCATATAAGTTCAGTTTTGGTCTCATAGGATGGTTGGTTCGGGTTTTGAGACTTTTATTTTCAGTTTATGTCTTTAAGCATTTTAACTTTTAATTTTTGGCTAAAATTTGAATTAGGTCAATTTTTTGGGAAACATGCTCAAATTTGAATTTCGTCAGAGCTAACGAAGGTCATTTTTCGTCTAATAGGATGGTTGGTTTGGATTTTGAGGTTTTCATATTCAGTTTATACCGTTAGGCGTTTTAACTTTTGGCCAAAATTTGGAATTGCCTAACATTTTTTGCAAACTTGCTCAGATGAGAATTTCGTCAGCGCGGTTAGCTTCGGAAGGTCATTTTTCGTCTAGTAGGATGGTTGGTTTGGATTTTGAGGTTTTCATATTCAGTTTGTGTTGTTAGACGTTTTAACTTTTAAGTTTTGGCCAATATTTAGATTTGGTCAATATTTTTGGTAAACGTGCTCAAATTAACATTTCATCAGCGTAGTTAGAGGTTCAAAGCTGAAAATTTATAGTACTATGATGAATGTGATCTTCTTAGAACGACGACAAGAAAGACTCGAGTAAGTATTACTTGTATTCCTATAATTCGATGGTAGTGAATATTACAAAAGTTTACAACTTAATCATTAGTTTGGATACAATTTGTGATATCAAAAGGACACCTTAAGAGTTTAAAGTAATTTATCATCATGGACTATCAGAACATAATGCTTGTAAAGTAGCTATTATATGGCATCTAGCTCTTTGCTTGCTATTATATGGAAACTAGTCCCATGAAGTTTGGATTATATCCAAAATGATCTATGAGGTAGTCCTTAATCTTAGGGTCAATAGACATTCCTGGAACTTTTATGGTACCCTCCACACCACCATATTGTGAGACAATGCACCCATAGACCGTCCATGCCACCGGGAAAATCCAGTAATACCAAATCCACCACTTTGGAATTCTCTCAAATGATAGCAAGAAGAATTAGCATTGTTGTTAGGTCCAATATTTAACATGTTATTTTGGACTTGTGTGAAAGAGTAATTTACTGGTCTGGGCATGAAGAAACCTGAGAAGAGATTGAAAAGCGAGAAGAAAGTTGAAGCGAAGATTGAAGCTACATGGTGTTTTGGTATGATAGCAACAATCATCATTTCGTAGTACGTAAAATATAGGAAGGAGAAGAAGTTCACAAAGTAGATCTAGAAAAATTTAGCTGCTGTCAACTCAAAGCCAACCATTGTGTATAATATAAGAGTGTAGTATGTGTTGGGAAAGGCAAGCACAAACAAAGGTGCATGATAGAGCAATAGCGGAAGAAAACCCAAATCTAAACTTTCCCTTCTATTTGAACCACGAGAAGACAACATTGTAGTAGCGTTGTAGATGCAAGGGAAGCCCTATGCTCCAACAATTTCAACAATCAAGAGAAAAATTATTCCAATATTTAACCCAAAACTCTAATCTACTCTATCGAATTTTAGCAAGTAGTAATCAATATGTACGTAATGAATATATAAGAGTAGAGAGCGTGATTGTTACCTTGATTTTGACATTCGGGGTGAAGTGATTAACGAGATTTTTGGAAGTCAAAGAGGGAAGTGGGAATGAAACCCATTCCCCTCCCTTATATTCACTTCTGATCTACGATAAGCCGCTATAGTGGCTGGGTCGCCACTATAGCACCATCCTGACCGCTATAGTGAGGTCTAGCTTAGTGGGCGGAAAGAAATCCCGTTATAACCATCGAGACCAGAAATGCCCGCCTTTTTTTGATATTCACCAACCCAATATGGCAACATTAATCGCCTCATGTATTCACAATTTCCTTGTCCTTTTTCTCTATAGACAATGCTGCAGAGTTGCATATAGCACAACTATCCTTCACAGCTAGCCACTTCTTACACACTCTTCATGATACTCATGCCTACAATAAAGAATACCAATATTTTCCTCGTCCTTTTAGTCAGTCTGCAATAGCTCGTGTAACATATGAATGTCATCAGAGCTATCTGAAAGATATAAGCAACAAGAAAAGGAATATAGCTCTACTGAAAAGCAAATAAAGGAAACTGTTAACACCACATAATTGTATACGGGAGTAATAGTCATGCAGAGGCAATGAAGGATGCCTAATGCCTATTTAGTGCTAGAAGCTAACCTCCATATATAATCTCACCCTCGGGTAAAGAAAACGTTTTTTGTCATATGCCAGGTATTACCTTTTCATTGACTTATAATCGATATAAGAATATTATGATTTTCTGCAGGGGTAATACCTGGCATATGACACAAACAATTTTATTTACCCGTAGGGTGAGCTTATGGAGGTTAGCTTCTAGCACTAAATAGGCATTGTGCATCCTTTATTGCTTATGCATGACTATTACTCCCGTATACAATTGTGTGGTGTTAAAATTTTCCTTGATTTTCTTTTTAGTAGAGATATATTCCTTTTCTTGTTGCTTATTTCTTTGAGATAGCTTTGATGACATTCATATGTCACATACATTATTGCAGACTGACTACAAGGATGAGGAAAAGATTGCCATTCTTAACTGTGGGCACGAGTATCATGAAGAGTGAATAAATAAGTGGTTAATTGTGAAGAATAGCTGTGCTATATGCAAATATGCAACATTGTCTACAGAGAAAAAGGACAAGGAGGTTGTGAATATAGGAGACGACTGATGTTGCCATATTGGGTAAGTGAATAAGCTAAAAAGGTGGGCATTTCCGACCATCAAGCCACTATAGCAACTTGTCATGGATCAAAAGAGAATATGTGGGAGAAGAATGTTTTTCATTCCCATTTACCTCTTTGATTTCCCAAACTCTCTCTGATCACTTCTCCCCAAACATTGAAATCAAGGTAACAATCACACTCTCTACTCTTATGCCTTCATTAAGTACATACTGATTATTGCATGCTAAAATTTGATAGAATAGATTAGAGTTTTTGGATTAAATACCAAACTTTGAAATTGTGCTCTTGTTTGTTGAAATTATTGGAGCATGGGACTTCCTTTGCATTTACAACTCTATTACAAAGTTCTGAGTGTACGAATTATGGAGAAAAGGACCAAAAATGGGTTCGAAATAATGGGGGAGTTGAAGGGTTGTTCATGGATTGAAACTTAGATTCGGACATGATTTAGGAGTTGGAATGCCCGTATTCTTGCATATTTTGATAGTAAGGTATTTTAGAAACACAGATTTGTAGTAAAATCGATGCAAGCATGACTTTTGGGTAAAGGGGTGACGCATCCCTTGGAGGTCGGAGACGAGGAAGGTGTAACACCTCGAAATTAGGAAAAGAAAGAAATTTACCTGGAGAGGGAGAAGTTGCAAGAGGTGAAGCTGATGTGTCCACTACTGATGCATTGCCAGATAAATATTGTGAGTTTGAGTTGTCTTGGGGCTTGGATGGATAGGAAATATACGGTGATGGGGAATTTGTTATTGTGATTACTGCTATTTCTAATTGAGTTGGCAGATCTGTAGCTAGGAGAAGTTTGGGTGTGTGGTCCAAAGAATTTGGCATTGTGGTTTTTGCCCATCCCAGGTGAGCTGATTTAATGGTAGTAATGGAGAACAATGTTTTAAATGGAAGAATATCCTTAACAAATCGCACATCTCGGGATATTATACCTTTTCAGAAACTGGGTCAAAACATTGGTGACAACGATGAGATAATGAGAATCTCAGATAGACACATGGGGTACATTTTAATTCAAGTTTATTTTTGGTGTATGGTTTAAGACATGGATAGCATAAACAATCAAAAACCCATAGGGAATTATAATCATGTGATTTTCTAAATAATCTTTGGAATAAGGATTGGTTATCTAAGTGAGAGGTTGGAAGACGATTGATGAGGATGGCATGCAAAAGATCAAAATTGGGGTAGGAGGGATGCCTCATGTAAGGGTGTTCTTGCAGTTTCTACGATATAACAATGTTGTCGTTCTGCAAGTGTAACTCGTTGAGGTGTATAAGGTGGGGTGGGGAGGTATTGAATGCCGTGAAGAGAAAGATAGAAGTCAAGACTTTTATACTCACCTCCGCCATCAATGTACAATGATAAAAATTTGGTGTTAAAGTATTTTTCCATTATAGGGTGAAATTTTTGAAAGATCTCTTTAACGTCTCTTTTATTTGTTAGTGTGTAGAGCCAAGTGTATTTCGTATATTGATCAACAAAAATACAACTTCTTGTAAAGAGATAAAACCGTTGATAGCCTCCATAAATCACTAAAAATACTTTGAGGTGGTTTAGAGCTACACAATGATAATTGGGTAAATGGATGTCGATGGGCTTTATTAGACGAACACAAATTACAATGAATTTTTTTGTCTTACCCATGAAACGGGAGCAAGAATTTATTTAAAATAAACCTAAGAACTCTAGAGTTAGGATGACCAAGACGTAGGTGCGAAGTAGTGAGAGGACTGGATGTGGAAATCATGTGAGCTTGGGGATGTGAAACAAGCCACTCATATAGTCCATTGTTGGTCCGACCGTGCACTACTGGTTTTTGCGTTTTCAATTCCTTCATAACAAAGTCAAAAGGAAAAATTCAATTGACTTAAGATTGTCTTGACATAATTTAGAAACAAAGAGAAGCTTGCGTTTAATGGAAGGGGCACATATTGTGTGGGTTAGTTTAAAAACATTATTTGATGCATTTAATTTAGTAGAACCAATGTGAAAAATGGGAATTTTGTTACGATCACCCATGGAAAAATTCTTGTTACCGTAGTATGACTGTAGGTTGTGCGGCTCTGTTGTGATGCGATGGATGACTCTTGAGTCAACTATCCAGGGGTTAGTTGACTTTGGCTTCAAAGTGATTATGAGACTTCGAGCGGCAAACATTGGCACTGTGGCAAATCCTGTTACATAGTTGACATCGAGTAACACTGTTTGGATTTGAATTGGACTGCCATTATGGTGGAGTGCTTCGAAGAAAATTCTGGCGCCATTGTAGAAAGTTGTTGGTCTACATGCGATTGTTGCTATTATTGGAGTTGAATTTGGTGGGAGCAACAAGTGCAACAATGATGGTACTAGGCAGTTTCTTAGCATCCTTGTGGCGAATGAGAAGTTTTTAGTCTAGTAGCTTTTCAAACAGTTCCTCATAACAGATAGCTGTATCGCGTGCATGAATTGAAATAGAGATCACATGAAATTCAGAACCTAGACCACTGAGTATTTTGAAGATGTGTTCAGGATTGGACACATGAGCACCAACAATGGCTAACTTATGCGAAAAGAACCGAATAGTGATAAAATATTCAGTGATGGAGCGAGAGCCCTTTGTGACATGGGCAAGCTGATCATGTAAGCTCAAGATTCGGGTTTGAGATCTTTTTGCATAAGTGGTATGCAAAGCATCCCAAGATAATTTAGCCGAGTCAGCAGCAACAACAATAGAGATAATAGTTGGTTCGACATAAGATATGAGGGCACTCTTGATGAGTTGGTCCTGATGGAACCAAGTAAGAAAGCATAATTCGGAGATATATTTGTGCCGATGGTAATCGTGTGATTGGGGACGGAGTGGTTCCATCGAGATGGCCAATGAGGTTGTAGCCATACATAAACATGAAAAATTGGGCTTTTCAAGTGGCGAAGTTGTGACCACCGCTTAGTTTGATAGGTAATTGGGACACGGGATTGAATTGAGTGGTAATGTTGGTACCCCGTCATGTTATTAGCATTGACAACTCTGGAATTGTTGCCATTCTGATTGGTCATTGTTGTTGATCTGCGTGAGGAGGAGAAAAAAATTGGATCGTACTTGTTAGAGTGTGAAGAGCCCTGATACCATATAAATATTGAATATATGCCGAAAGAGTATATTTTATTATTGAAGGCAATAAGGTATTAGGGATAAGGCACAAATACCCCCTAGACTAGTCTTAGTGGCTCTTACAATCACTTTCCAATTCCTAATTGAGTTTTTAATTGGTCTATTATCCAAAAAAATTATAGGTGTAAAAGAATCCAATCATCTAAAAGATATTTGGTCTAATAATTTATAAATCCCCAATCATTTCCCAAGGTAATAAAATGTCTAGGTAAATCCCCAAAATAATTTTTTAGACAATCTGGATTTTCCTACAGATTAAAAAGAATTTAAAAAAAATTATTTTTGGTCCATGCACGTAGGGATTTAGCTAGAGATATTGTTCCTGCAGATATATTTCCCTAGGTAATTTTGCAGGAACTAATTTAGTGTAAAATGGTACCAACTTTAGCTGCGAAATTTTTTGGGAATATAATTTTCACAGGTAATATATTCTAATATTGAGAAATTTAAAATTTTCGCAAGAAAATTTGCAAGTATTACCTGCGACAACTTTCCCCAGATAATATCCCCATGTAATTTACATTTTTCTAGTAGTGTGTCCCCATGCTGACTGAGAGTACTATGTTCGTCTGCGTACAACCACATATATCGTGTTAGATATTGCATTTCCGAAAATGTGGCAAATACGCTTAGTAGTGTTCTCATTTTGACTTACTGATATGAAGCTGATGAATTGTATTAAGCAAACTCAGTTCCATGTGGTTGGATTGCATTTCTCTTTAATTTTAGGAACTGCTGGAATTGGTATTTTGTCTTTCACTAGTTCAAGGGACAAAATGAGGTGGTTCTTTAGTGGTTTCATAGAGTACCTCAAAATATTCAATAATTTTCTGAGAATTAGTTATCCTCTTCTTTTTATAAGAAGTAGCTGATCCACAACATAAAAGAACATATAAGATAGAGAGGGGTTGTAATTCTAAGAGACATTTTCGTTCACAGGGTTTCACCTCATCAAATTCTTCAAAAATATCAATACTTTGTTTGTGAATTGTGCACACAACAGTTCTCATAGTATCCACTATTTTTGTAACAATTCTCACAATAATAGCTGTTGCCCTTGCAACCAGACCATAAGTCAGTTCGTCCATGAAAAGAATTGAAGGAATGCTCGCCTTTTTTTTGTTATTCACTACAATCTCACCTGAACCTACTGCAACACTACTACTCCCATCTCCATCTACCCTCTTACTTTTCTGCTCCGAGGTGAGCATCTTCCTCACCATCAGGG
This sequence comes from Solanum piurae, assembly GCA_029582685.1. Taxonomy (NCBI): domain Eukaryota; kingdom Viridiplantae; phylum Streptophyta; class Magnoliopsida; order Solanales; family Solanaceae; genus Solanum; species Solanum piurae. The sequence goes on along the minus strand of JAJOOO010000499.1, from coordinate 38,326 downwards.
GATTGAACGGGGGGTCCATCTCGTCTATCTGGTCAGTAACATCCTTGGGTACCCCAACTCATCTGCAATTAATGGACACTAACTCAGGAAAGAACAAGCCCTTCTTGCTGCCTTGATAAAAATCCTTCCACTCAGACACTTTTTGTATCCCCCCCTCCACATTCAATTGAGTCACTCTAATATGCATAGACGGCCATTAGGCCCGGAGATCAGTTACATAAGTAAGTTTGCCTAATGGCAGAATCCTTAGGCCCACCAGTGTCAGCTACCTCCATGCCTCTAGAGAGAAGTGGGGCCAATATACCTTATCCCATTACTTCTCGTCGACTAGTGATTCCCGCAACCACTTCATATCCATTTCTTTTAGCCTGGCTCCTTGAGCTCATCATTAGGAACGTTCGACACCCTTAAAACCTCATTAACCATTTGAACATCCACAGAACTTGCACCCTTCGAAAGCAAAAGAAAGGCTGAGAGGAATCCCAAAGGACCATCGAGATAAGAGCAAAGAATTCTCTCATCTAGCCTAAGAGGGCGGACTGGGGAGCCTCAACAAAGGGACCCCAGCCAAACTACTGAATTTGGTGGTAAAAAGTTGGCGCCTTCTCCTCGACACCTCACATACGGAAGGACCTCACGTAACGAAATCCCATAGTACGGTATTCCATGAATCGTTCCCGACTAACTTTGTCAGGAAATCTCACGTAGGGATAAGGTTGTTCCTGATTGGTAACCATTTGAGTTATGAATTTGCAAATGCACGACTATTAAGTTAGAAATCATAAAATATCCTAACAAAATATTTGTCCAGAAAGAGAGACTATCGAAAAATTTTCCGCTATAGTTTCCTCTGCTATAGTGGAAAAGAAAGCCTTTATACCGACCTTCATCATCTTCAACCTGCAAGGGATGCGTCAATCACACCCCTAGGCCCAAAAATCCCACTTGAAACAATTTTACTACATATCAGTCCTTTTAAATGTTGGAATATACGAGTCCACCAGTGATCACAGGACCCGGTCCCCCCCACAGAATAAAAGTGTAGAAAATAAATAGCATAATGTAAACAGGCACAAAAGTTGTACGTGGAAACCTCCTTGCTCAAGGGAGTAAAACCACGACCCGTCACACAAGATTTTCATCTGTTTTCACTAATCTTCTCAAGCAAAAGTGAAACACATATTACAACTAATAATGAGATTAAACCCTGAATCTCAACACTAAGTAATACGCCTATTACTTACCGAGCCTAAGCAATACATCCATTGACCACTATACTAACCCTCATTGATTAATATAGACTTTTACCCTAAGACACAAAGTTAACTCTAATAATGTTCTTACGCTCACTACACACAAGAGTTTGAAACGTTTCTTACAAGAATGAAACGAATTCTACAAATTTAGCTCAATACAAACATTCAAGAACAACAACAGGTACATAAAGCAAATCTTCAGTTGGTCAGGTCCCTTGCTATATGAGTTCTTGTTGAAGATGGCCTTCTATTCTTAAGCTTATGAATTTTCAGAAATTCAAAGTTTTTGTTTGCCAAATCTTGAGTTTGTGTTTTTGGAGAAGAGACTATATAAAATGAACACAACTCCTTAAGACGACCCCATTGGTTGAGAGTCTGCTTCTCTAAAAGGACGTGCACCAACCACATCAGAGGTGACTACTGTCTTGTCGTCCTTTTCACATACACATTCTTGCAGGGACCAGGTCCCTTGCAATGTTCTTTGTGAGTTCTTGAGAAAACTTGCTAACTCTCTTCCTCTTTTGAATGAATGAATCTTCTTGTGGTTTTTCATTTTGATTATATCAACCAAAAAGAATTATTTTCCATTGGAAAAATAACCTTGTCCGTTTCTATTGGTGAAGTACGCTGAGAACTTCACCAACCCACTGACATGACAACTTTACACCATTATAAATCTGGACGAGAGAACTCTGCGAAGGACCGGGTCCCTGCAATTGTGAGCCACTGAAACAAACAGTCTCGTCCGCTATTCCTATTGGTGCAGTACACTGCACTTTTCACCTACCACATGACATGACAACTTTACAGTTGTACCCCATTTGAATCTGGACGAGAGCACTCTGCCAGTGACCGAGTCCCTGCATTTGTGAGGATCATCAAAACACCTAGAATATAACATTTCCCCCCTTTTTGATGATTGGTATTCTGCACCTCGCATTCATGATATCTACATTCAACTGTTCCCCGGAGACACGATCGAAGAACGCCCGTCCAGTGTGTTTCTTTCACGACATGCTATAGTCCTGGGTGTCTTCCAGACACAAATATTCCTCACACTGAGTTTATTTTTTCATTTCCACTGTCGTCAGTCTCAATAACAAGGATCTGGTTCCTTGTTAGATTTCTAAGTTTGTTAAATCATCAAAACTTAACATCAGTTCCAAAATAGCATTTTCCCCCTTTTGATGTTAACATACTTATTTACCTTCTTCCCCCTTTCACTAGTTCCCTCTATCAACATGACTCTTTAGGTAACTGGATTGGTCCCTTATTTTCATCATCCCTGAATTTTGTCAAATCATCAAAACATCAAAATAGCATTTTCCCCCTTTTTGATGATGACAAACTTGTTCAACTTCTCCCCCTATCGACATGACTATGTCCTATTTAAGTAGCTAGCATTTATTCCCCCTATCGGCATTACCATGTCTTCTTCAAATAGCAATCAAAGCATTGCACATATAATTATGAATGAGAACCAAGACAATGCCCACTGAGTTTTGATAGAAAACGAGGAGGACTGACACGGGACTTTAGAGAATATAATTAGTAGAGCTTATCCCTTAGCCTCTCGTAAAGTTCACATTCTTTGCTGCCCAGGCTTCATGTTGAACCTTCAGGGCTGCTAGTTTTTATTTTTATAACCTGGTCCCTCTGATTGTGCTGTTTCAGACGCTGGGCCTTCAGGAAAACCATTTCAGTATCCCTATTAACAAGAGCAACTGTCATAGCTTCCAACGCTAGCCCGAGTTTCTCATGACAGAAAATTAGTAGAATCAAACTTACTCAAGGCCTCCGAGATAAATAAATCAATAACTGAGGAACCATTTCATCATATTTTCATTTTTTTTATATTTCTATTTCATGGTCAGACACCCCCTATTAAGAAAACTTTGCGTTTTCAGAATATCAGCCTCTTCCCTTTTGAACATCATCTTTTCCACCTTCTTCTTTTTGCTTGTTTGACATGGTTCTCTCTTCACATTTAAAAATATTTTCATCAGAAAATTCTTCAGTAAGAACAAAGGGTTTAACCATTTGAAGTGTTTTTTTTAGAGAGGAGAAAATATGGTTTTAAAAATTTTTGATTTTGGAAGGGGTTTTAAAAAGAAATATGAAGTATAAAGGAAGTGAAAGGGTGTATTATGTGAAAGGAAGTGTCATTTTTGGTATTCAAAAGATGGGACAACGGTCAGATACCTGAATGACAGACATGTGGAAATTGCAACGGTTCTCATGCATAATTCAAACTGCAATGTTAAGAGTGCTAACCTTCGAGAACAGACCGGGTCCCTCTTTGTAGTTTGAATGTGATTGTCTAGATCTGTCCTGACCTCCATTTTCCTTCAGCCCTTTTTGCCATATGTGTGTACCTACAAAGGTATGAGACTGAATTTACTCAAACATAGATAACTGAATAGCAAGGATACCTGCTCCCTTTGAATAGTCATGAGAGAGTTGATTGCTTCAGGCAGGATCCATTCAAGAAGGTTTCAGCATTCCCAACATCAGTTTGATTATCTCAGCCAGGTCTTGTAAGAGCTTCAAGATGCTGCTTGATTTACAAGAGTTGAGCATATGAAGCTACACTTGCTACATTCTCTGTCTCAGTTGTTGAGCGGGCAACTGAGTCTTGCTTTTTAGTACCCCATGAGTGAGAGATCGGCGTAGAACATAAGTCATTCATGAGGTACTCTTTCTACCAACTGGATATCCAACATGATCATCATCACCATATTCGTCCAAATCAAAAAGTCTCTAGATGGACAAAATAGAACCAGATCCTTTGTCTTCTTTATACGTCTTAGGATTCTCTTAGTAGCCTTCAAATGTGATTCCGTTGGACAATCTTGGAATTTTGCATAAATCCTAACACTTGCATCATTTACATCTGGACCAGATCCATCAACATCCAGCTTCGAGTTGGTCCCCATGGGAGTATCAATTGTCTTGGCATCCATAATATGAAAAATTCTTTAGTAGCTTCTTTAAGCTGGAACCAGGTCCTTGTTCTTGACAAGCTGGTCCTTGCTTAGAGATTTGGTGAAGATGTCAGCCACTTGATCTTCCATTGTGCAAGGCTTCATGATGACATTACCCTTTTTACACTGTCTTGACTTCAAGTATATCAAGCCTCTTGTGCAACTCCTTGATGAACTTTTCTTGACAAACAAGGGTACCTTTAGAGACTTTTTTGATCTGTAGTTCTATGAAGAATTTAATTATTCCATCATGCTCACTTCAAAACTAAATATTCATGAGTGAAACAGACTCTTCACACAACACCTCAAAGGTTGATTCAAAGATGATATCAACAATATATACTTAAATAATAAGCAACCCCCTTCCTTGTGATTTTAAAAAGAGGACTTTGTCAATTTTACCTCTTTTGAAACCAATGTTGAAGAGGAACTTGTAAAACCTGTCAGCTGGTCGGAGAACTGAGTGTAATACTTTGCTTCTTTCAAACTGAGCTTGATCAGCTTCTTCATTCTCACCTTCAAAATTCACATTATCAGTTTGAACTGCGTCATCATTGTTCAACATTATCTATCGAACCGGGTCCCTTATTAGGTTCATTCTCTACATCAGCTTCCTTGGGATTGTTGGATTCATGAAGAGGATATTCTTTAGCAAGCTCACTGTTTAGACCATCTCTTTGAATCTGAAGCATCTCTTCCATCTCAGAATCTTCTTTGTTTTACAACTTACTTCTCAATTCTTCGAGACTTATCAAAAATCACATGAACATTTTTTTCAATGCACACAGTTTTTATACACCGGATAAGCCTTGCTGGAGGAAGAATATCCCACAAATACTCTTTTAGCATCATTGAGATTACACTTATCAATATCATCATTCTGGTCACAAAACATGTACTATTCACCATTTCAGCCCGAAAGTTCTTCGGAAAATTAACAACTAGCTTATTCCACTTGAATGATGGTCTGATCTGCTTATCTTTAACACAAACGTCACAAACTTTGTCATCTACAAATTTTATTTCGGGCAGACCACAGACCAGGTCCCTTGACACAAGTTTGTGCACTAGAGAAACACTCACATGAGCACGTTTTTTATGTCATACCTCAATATTCTCACTTTAAGCACTAAGACAAGTGAGACAGTAACTACGAGCAGTATTCAGATCAGCAATATACATGTTCTTGCATCTCTTTTGTGTCAAGATTATCACCCGAGAGAGCAAGTTTGTGATAACACATTTTTCTGGTAAGAACTGAACTTTATTTCATTCATCATAAATCTGTGAAACACTTAAAAGATTGTACTTCAACCATTGACATAGTACACATCGTCATTGGTGTGTTCCATAGACTTCTCAGACATGTCCACACCAAGAATATACCCTTTCTTGCCATCGCCAAATGAGACACCTCCACCTTGAAGTGCCTTGAGAGGGGGAAAGTTTTTAGTTTCCCAGTCACGTGCTTTGAGCATCTGCTATTGATGAACCAACATTGACTGTTGCTACTTCCTCTCACTTGAATACCATATTACTTGTTAGCCTTCAGAACCCATGTGAGACGGAGTTCCCAACAAGCAGATAAAAAAGTGATAAGATAATTCTTTGTCCAGTGAGGCAGACTGATTTTCTTCAACTTAGGACCGAAAGAAAGACCAGGTCCCTTCTTCTGTTTGTTTCTCTGTTTGGAATAGTTAGAGGAACTTCTTTCATATTTTTTCAAAATAGGACAATCTTTCTTAAGATGTCAATATCGACCACAATGTACACATAGCAAATTATCAACATCAATAACCGTTTTGCTATGAGGATTGTATGGGGAATCTATCTTCTCACAGCCCAACCCTCTTCTACTGTTGTTGCCTTGACCATTTAGATTTGTAAAAATCTTAGAAGAATTGGTCCATTTGAGGGATTTATTCAGTTTCTCTTTTACACGGACCATGTCCCTCTCCAACACAAGATTTCTTTCTAGAGCCAATTTTATCTTCATTTCAGCAGTGTGCAACTTATTTTCAAGATCCAGCTGCAAGCTACTGGTATCGTTCTTTCCCTTAAAAACGGTAGTAGTCACCCCTTTTATCTTTTCCTTCTGTTCTAGATTTTTAAGTTCTAGAACAACCAGCTGATTTTCAATATCAGATATTTGGGCAACTAAAACAATTTTTCCATCTTGAGAGATGTCTAGGCTATTGTTCATGAGATCATTCTCCATTGTTAGCTCCCTTATCAAATCAAGTAGTACAACAACTAGCTTTCTCAATATACTAGTAGAAAAGGTATTCAAGTTTTACTTGAAATATTATAGGGTTACCTTTTCATCAGCATATTTCTCATCAGAGTTTGCCATGAAAGCATCATCAGAGTCTTCTGAATCATCTGAATCACTTGAGGAATTTTCCCATGAAGTTAGATCCTTCTTCACCTCCCTATAAACAACTTCTCTTCTGCTTGACTTGTCACGGACCTGGTCCCCCTCTTTGTCTTTACCTTCTCCAGTCTTGACGTATTCCTTGGGGTCAGTTTTATGCATATGACAGTCTCTAATGGAGTGGCCTGGTTGATCACACTTGTAACACACGTCACTAGAGCTTGTAGCACTGTCATGATTATCTTTCTTCATGAAACCCCCACTTTCTCTCACGATTTTTTGAAATCTGTGAGTGAAATAGCCTATGTTCTCATCTATTTCATGGATTTCACTTTGTGACACCTTGGAAACAAGTGATTCATCCCTTTTTGCATCTCTTTTCTGATCAACATCATTAATAAGATCTGTCCTCTTGTCTTTGCCCTTGAGAATGCGACCCTACCTTTTTCTGCGTTTCTCATGAACTTTAAGATGCTCAAATAGTGCATACGCGTCACTACTTCAGGTTCCCTTGTCTCATCGCCAGTCACAAAATCATTTGTCCAAGATCTGGGAAGAATTTCCAATATCTTAGAGACTTGCTTACTCACAAGGACTGGTCCTTCAAGGAACATAAGCTCATCTATAATTGTGGAGAATCTGGTACGCATTTCATGAATGGATTCACCTTCTTTTATGGTGAAACTTTCAAACTGAGTAGCAAAGAGATCTAGCTTAGATTTCCTTGTTTTCTCAGTACCCTCATACGTTGTTCTCAACAGATCCAGATTTCCTTGGCTGATTCACAAGATGAGATCAGATCGTATTCATTTACTCTAATGCCACACATAAGTAGTTTCCTGGCTTTGTGATTTTTTTGGACTAATCTTCTGTCAGAGTCATTATATTGTTGTCGAGTTTTGGGAATGAATTTTGTGACCTCTCCATCTTTAACCTCCGTAGTGGTACATAAGGACCTTCACATATGACACTCCATACCTTAATGTCCTCTGCCATGAGATATTCACTTATCCGAATCTTCCACCATCTATAGAACTGACCATCAAAAAGAGGTGGCCTTGTAGGGGCCTGACTTCTTTGCAGGTTCAGTGGTGTCGTCATTCCTTGCAGGAACCTCTCTTTTGGTGTTAACCAGATAGTGATCCCAAACTCTGATACCAATTATTGGAATACTATTAGCCAACGCGTTATTGGTTTAAGAGAAACTCCCATCGAAGTTCACTATGAATCTTTAGGTACTTTTTATGAGATTTATGGACACTATCTAATAGTAAAAAGTCTAAAACAAAAAATCCTTTTTATATACATTCGAACCACCAGTGATTACAGGACTCGGTCCCCTAACAGAATAAAAGTGCAAAAAATTAATAGCACACTGTAAAACAGGCACAAGAGTTTTACGTGGAAACCTCTTTGCTCAAGGGAGTAAAACCATGATCTGTCACACATGATTTTCAACTATTTTATCTAATCTTTTCAAGCAAAAGTGAAACACAGATTACAACCAACAATGAGATTAAATTCTTAATTTCAACACTAAGTAATACTCTTATTACTTACTGAGCGTAAGCGATGCATCCATTGCCCACTATACTAACCCTCATTGATTAATATAGACTTTTACCGTAAGACACAAATCCCTCACTACACATAAGAGTTTGAAATATTTCTTACAAGAATGAAATGAATCCTACAAGTTTAGCTCAATACAAACATTCAAGAACAACAGGTATATAAAGCAAATCTTGAGTTGGTCAGGTTTCTTGCTGTATGAGTTCTTGTTGAAGATGGCCTTCTCTTCTTAAGCTTATGAATTTTCAGAAATTCAAAGTTTTTGTTTGCCAAATCTTGAGTTTGTATTTTTAGAGAAAAAACTATATAAAATGAACACAAACTCCTTAAGACAACCCCATTGACTGAGAGTCTGCTTCTCTAAAAGGACGTGCACCAACCATATCAGAGATGACAACTTTTTTTACAACTGTCTTGTCGTCCTTTTCACATACACAATCATGCAGGGACCAGGTCCTTTGCAATGTTCTTTGTGAGTTCTTGAGAAGACTTGGTAACTCTCTTCCTCTTTTGAATGAATGAATCTTCTTGTTATTTGTCATTTTGATTATATCAACCAAAAAGAATTATTGTCTATTGGACAAACAACCTCGTCCGTTTCTATTGGTGAAGTACGCTGACGACTTCACCAACCCACTGATAAGACAACTTTACAATTGTACATCATTATAAATCTGGACGAGAGAACTCTACCAGGGACTGGGTCCCTACAATTTTGAGCCACTAAAATAGACAGCCTCATCCGCTGTTCCTATTGGTGCTGTACACTGCACTTTTCACCTACCACATGACATGAAACCTTACAGTTGTACCCCATTTGAATCTGGACGAGAGTACTCTGCTAGGGACCGGCTCCCTACATTTGTGAGGATCATAAAAATACCTAGAATATAGCATTAAAGCACGTACCTACTATAAAATATGCAAGAATCCAGGCATTCTAACTCCTAAATTATACCCAAATCTAAGTTTCTACCCAAGAACAACCTTTCAACTCCCTGCTCTATCTCAGACCCATTTTTAGTCCTTTTCTACAAAATTCTCATACTCAGAATGTTGTAGTAGCATTGTAAATGCAAGAGAAGCCCCATGCTCTAACAATATCAACAAACAAGAGCAAAATTTCAAATTCCAATATTTGACCCAAAAACTCTAATCTACTCTATCAAATTTTACCACGCAGTAATCAGTATGCATCTTGTACGTAATGAAGGCATAAAAGTTGAGAGCGTGTTACCTTTATTTTGACGTTTGGGGTAAATTGATTAGAGAAAGTTTGGAAAGTCAAAGAGGGAAATGGGAATGAAACCCATTTTCCCTCCTTGATCTTCACTTTTTATATGCGACAAGCCGCTATAATAACATCTTAATATAGCGGGGTCCAGTTTATGTGGATGGAAAGAAATCTTGTTATAAACATCGAGACAATAAATTCCCTCTTTTTTTGATATTCACTGACCCAATATGGCAACATCAATCGCATCTTGTATTCACAACCTCCTTGTCTTTTTTATCTATAGACAATGCTGCAGATTCGCATATAGCAAAACTACTCTTCACACCCAGACACTTCTTTACGCACTCTTCATGATACTTGCGCCGACAGTTAAGAATGCAATCTTTTTCTGGTCCTTTTAGTCAGCCTGCAATAACGCGAGTAATATATGAAGGTCATCAGAGCTATCTCAAACAAATAAGCAATGATAAAAGTAATATGGTTCTACTAAAAAGCAAATCAAGTAAAATTTTAACACCGCATAGTTGAATACGGCAGTAATAGTCACGCAGAAGGAATGAAGAATGCCTAATGCCTATTTAGATCTAAAAGCTAACTTCCCTAAGCTCACCATTCAGCTAAATAAGACGCAAACTTCCAAAATGAAGAAAATCACAACATAGAGGCCGTGGAGAGAATATGCCAGGTGGACAACCAAAAAGTTTCTCTATAAGGTTTCTTTATCATGCAAATGAGAAACTTTTTAGTTGTCCACCAGACACAATCTCACGTCGACCTCTATGTTGTGATTTTATTCCTACTTTGAGATTTGTATCTTATTTACCCGTAGGGTGAGCTTATGGAGGTTAGCTTTTAGCAATAAATAGGCATTAGGCATCCCTCATTGCTTTTGCATGACTATTACTCCCCTATTCAATTATGTGTTGTTAAAATGTTGATTTATTTTCTTGTTCAGTAGAGTTATATTCCTTTTCATATTGCTTATTTCTTTGGGATAACTTTGATGACCTTCATATGTTACACGCGTTATTGCAAACTGACTACACGGACAAGGAAAATATTGGCATTCCTAATTATGGGCACGAGTACCATGAGGAATGCGTAAAGAAATGGATGGCTGTGAAGAATAGTTGTGCTATGTGCAAATCTGCAACATTGTCTATAGAGAAAAAGGACAAGGAGATTGTGAATATATGAGACAATCGATGTTGCCATATTAGGTCAGTGAATAACAAAAATGAGGGCATTTATGGACTCGATGGTTATAATAATATTTATTATCCCACTAAGATGGACCCCGCTATAGCGGTCAGAATGCTGCTATAGCAGCCACCTAGAAGCTATAGTGGTTTGTCGAAGATCAGAAGTAAATATAAGGGAGTTTCATTCCCATTTCCCTCTTTGACTTCTAAAACTATGTCTAATCACTTCACTTCAAATGTTGAAATGAAGGTAACATACACGGTCTCTACTCTTATGCCTTCATTAAGACATACTAATTATTGCATGCTAAAATTCAATAGGGTAGATTAGAGTTTTTGGGGTTAAATATTAGAATTTGAAATTTTCCTCTTGTTTGTTGAAATTATTGGAACATGGGGCTTCCCTTTCATTTAAAATGCTACTACAAAATTCTGAGCATAAGAATTATGGAGAATAAGACCGAAAATAGGTCCAAAATAATGGGGGGAGATGAAGGGTTGTTGTTAGGTAGAAACTTGATTCGAGCATGATTGAGGCTCCTCGACCCACGCTCTCAGGCTGAGTGAGGGAATTCTTTGCTCCTCTTCTAATAGTCTTTCGGGATTCCCCTAGACTTTCTTTTGCCTTTGGGGGTGGGGGTGCATGTTCTGTGGACGTTTAGACAGTGAATGAGTTTCTAAGAATGTCAGACATTCTTAATGATGAGTTAGTGGCGAAGTTGAAGGTAATGGATATGAGGTGGTTGCAAAAATCATCGGTCGACAACGAGTACCAGGGTATGGTATATTGGCCCACTAACAAGGGAACTACTAGTGACTACTTCTCTATAGAGACACATATGTGGATGATAGTGGTGGACAGGAGGATTCGCCTATTAGGAAATCTTGCTAATGTAACGTATCCCATGCCCTAGTGGTGGAATGTTCCTATTAGAGGGATCCAGTTGAATGTGAGGGAAAAATTATGTGAGAATGTAAGGAATTTTACCGTGGCAGCAAGAAGGGCTCGCCTTTCATGAGTTAGTGTTTGTGCTTTGCAGATGAGTTAGGGTACCCGTGGATGATACATACCAGATAGATGAGATGGACCCCCTATTTAATCCCCTACTAGTAAGGAAACTTCACACCCTCGATAGGAAAATGAATAGGGTAGATGGAGTTGGGAGTAGTCGTGTTGCAGTAGGTTCAGGCTAGGAGGGTGAAATCAATGATGAGGGAAATTTCCCTCCTTCCTAGTCCCAATACCCACCCTCCAATAGCCGTGTGGATGAGGCCTTAGTTTCTGTTTGCATAGCCTTGCCTCTATTAGTAACACATTCCCACCGACATTGCCGATTGAGAACGAGTTGCTTCGCTGACGGCTTAATTGAGAGCAGAGGAAGAATAAGGTGAGAGACCGCCTAATTGGCTGGATGTGGAAGACCATCAATGTTATCTTCACATGCGGTGCTACCCAGTAGGAGTTTCCCACACTTGAGCTGGAGGAATTTGTGAAGTGCTCCTTCCTGAGCTAGGTGTGGACGAGTGAGTGGGCCCTATAGGACCTTGCATCCGAGTAGAACACTTCCTCCCTTCCCTTTGGTTATGTTTAAAGTAGATTTGGTTTTTTTGCCCTTTTGGGCATGATGACATCTTTACTGCTTTAATTTTTTTTGTTAGCACATGAATGCTCGTACTGACTTTTAATCACAGATATGAATGCGAAGGTTGTTTTTGGATATATTTATATCTTTGTTGCACAAATGTATGATAAGAAATTAGTGATTTAAGGCATTTCAGGAACTAGGCAAAAATAGGGAAAAACAGAGCTTTAGGTTTTGTATTGCCTCTACCCGCTATAGCGATTGACACACCGTTATAGCAAGATGATTTTCATTATAGGGGGATCGTTGTAGCGGCTCGGTCTCGCTATGGTGGCCTCAACAAATTCATCCCCAAAAAGTTGATATTATGCAACATTCCCTATTCTCATACAACTCCTCTAACATAACTTTTAATAATAAAATATTTCCCAAGATCATTCCCACACTTGAATGCTACATGCTTTGCATTATGGCATTGAACTTGACCTAGAGATCATACCCAAAATACATAATAGGAACTCATTCCATACATTACAAAATTTAGGACTAAACTACACCCAATGTATGATCATTTAAACACATAGCAACTTATCATTCAGTTATCACACATAAGTAGGTTACAACTTTTCCTTGCCCACAATCTCACAGAAATTCAAACAACACAGTGCACACAAATTAATTAGCTTTATTATAATCTATTCACATCAGGGATGACCACTAACTGACCATCCATACATTAAAGTGACCTAAAAGCCAAATACCAATTGAACCTACCAGTTCCAATCTTTCATTGCTTGTATCCCTTCAACTGTGACCACATCATCAATTTACTTCATAGAGATACCCATTGGAATCCGGAGATGCCAATGGGACTCAACCTATACCATAAGTGAAGACCGCACAAAAAGAGTGAGTAAGTGGGACTATGTCCAAGAATACTTCATACCTCCCTAAAGATTAAATATGGACATCAACACACTAATCCTCTGGACACTATGAAACCGATAACACGGGTTCTCATACCTAATTGTCACGACGCAACCCTCTAGGTCGTGCGGGCACCTACTGTAATAGGTAGATAAGAGAACTCGTACCACCCAATTTAAAAATGGTCAATGCTAAAATAGTAAAAGATGAGGAATTTATTTAATACGTTGGAATAAACATGAAAACTCGAGAATAAGAATCATCTTTCTTATAATTATTTGAAATTTCCTCTAAAGGAACTAGTGTAAACAGGTACAAGAGTAACTAAAAAGATACAATGTATAAAGAAAATACAAAACAACTCTCACCATAGGAAGGAGGAGTAGAAGTTGTTGAAGATCATCATCGTCTCCACCTATGAAACATCACTGAATCCTGCAACCAGACTATGTCTAGTGGCATAGCAAGAGTAGTATTTATACAAACAACACATAGTGGTAGGCATCATCGTCGACCCGAACCCACCACATAATATCATGCAAAATAACCAAAGAAACATGCATCTTAAATATGAAATCACTGCCCCCCCATTCACCCGCGCACTGCCTCACTCAAGTGTAATTACCTCGAAGCCCAATTACAACTAAATCTTCTGCTGCTAACTCCACTCACACCAGATCATAGCCTAATCGCCTATAACATAATAATTCCCCGAGCACCAGACTCCTAATCTTACCACTCCTTACCTTACACACTCTAATTATAAAACTTGTGAAACAATAGCCCCAACTTAGCAAACCAATATAAACAATTCCAACCACCACTATAAAATAGCCCGAACTTCCAAAATTCACAATCATCACTTACAACATTTAACATGTCCTCTCTGTCAACACAAGAAACCACCCCAACATTTAAACATAAACATATCAACGTGGTCCTTCAGAGACCAACACACACAACTAGACATGTATAGGTGTCAACATGACACCCGATCCAATAGTAATATATATATGACATTGAAATCCTTTTCCACAAGATTTCTAAATCTAACTTTTTAAAAATATTTAATACTAACCAAAAATGAGTATAATTTTTATGAAAACAACTTATGCCATAAAATGGCCTTAATGAATAAGATCTTAAAGGAATTAACAACCCCACTAAATCAAAATACACACTACATGAAAAAAAATCACAAAATAATAACAAAAGTTCTTGTTATGTCATAACTGAAATAAACTCAAACGTTTAACGCGATATAGACTCCTGATACCAAATTTAGAACTGAACTTTTAGAGACGCAGACCATCGTCTTTTCTCAAGATCTATCATGTGAAACCATTGAGGACATAATACTAGATACAAAAGCGTACCTGAATCCATAAACTCCATAGCGTTTCTCCATCTTTTGATTATGAGTCTTCCAAATCAAGACGTGCGCCGTTATGTCCTTTCCTATGAAGGGATGCGAGAAAGAAAACCCTACCTGATTTGGGGATTACAAACCTTTATTTATAATAGGCACAAGTTTAGGTAAATCTAATTTAACCCATCATTAAACTAGAAATTACATCTGAATATCTATACGTAAGACCACGTACTTTGTAAGGTGTCGTTTAGACCCATTAACTTTAAATCTTAACAGATCACTTTAACTTGGGTAAGACTTTTAACTATAGAAGTCAACATACAATTATTCTTGGAAAAATTATTTGGATTGGTACCTTTTAACAAATAATTATCAATTTTAGCGATACTTTTTATTTATTATCATTTGTAGCAATATATAACAATACTATGTTAAATCTGCAATATGTATTAAAAGTGAATTATGTATGCAATATATATGTATTATAATTGTTTTTTAAAATATATTATGCTTGTTTGGTAAGAAATTGACACATTGAATTATAAGTGTATTAAAATATGTGATAAATCTATTATCCATCAATAAAACTTGTATTATATGTGAATAATAAATTGTTCTTTGTAATATGTATTAAAACTGTATTATAAATGTATTAAAAGTGATTAAGTGAGAAAAATATTATTGCTACAAATGGTAAATATTTTCTTAATATAGTATATTTATGTAAGTTTCCCTTTCTTATTCATACAATATATATGGAAGCCCATAAAAGTTCTAACAATTACAACTTGTCAAAGATCATAAATTGAAAAACAAAGAATTTTTATGAGTTTGTGAGCATATAATTTCATTATTTATAGAAATAAATATATATCTTTTTTCATTCATCCACCCTTTATTTGTCTTTATTTCATTCATAATTTCATGTGGCAAGAGTGTGTGCTAATTAAAAGTCGTGATTTAAGCTAAATTTTAAGCGAAATAAAGGTTTTTTTTGAATTTTTTTTTTGATCAAAATGAACCTCGAAAATCAACTAGTACTTCATTTATATGCCTCGCTGATAGAACAATATTTGTTCCTTCGTAGTTCGTTCTATTCACACAAGTGAAGAATGAAATGTATAAAATAAATGCAGCCTTTGATACAAGTTCTAAAATTAATACTGTATATCTTATATATATATATATCATATATCATCATCATCATATATATATATATATTATTATTATATATATTATATGTTATATATTATTTATATTTATATATTATATTAAAAGTAGGAAGCCTCCAAGTCTAAACTTGAATTACTAAAATGTCCATACAATTTTTTATTAACAATTTTGTTCTACACTAAAAATAAAAAAAATAAAAACTTCTAGACCAAAAACCATTCATTTTCTACATTGAATTTGAATGTAGAAAATTGTTCCATCTTCCCACAATTATTAAATTATTAAATGTTTGAGTTGCTTAGTTATCACCAGTAATTATTTCAATCTTAGTGTTTTGTTTCTTTCATCTTCCATGGTAGTAATAACTTTTTCATATTCTTTACAACATTCTATAAATTTGCATAGAAAAATATATACATTGATCAATAAAATTATCACTCAAACATCTAATTTCTTCACAAAAAATAGTGTTGGAAAAACAATCATAAGACAATTTTATATATTTGTTTCTTCAAGCATAGATAATTTCTCTTCTCCTTCACTTTTCAACAATCCTTTTAGATTTGAAAACTTTTTCATAAGTGTCCGTTTTGGTGCCGAACTCCTTTCCATAGCAAGTCGTTCCAAGTGTGAGAACGTTGGGGTAAAAGATATTATGCTTCTTTGGTTTTGATAATAGTATGAAATTTTATTTGGGTATTAGAAATATGCCGGTTGTAATCACACAATTTATGTATTGTTAATTATTTTTTAGGTTTATATGATACTTCTTTTAGGATGGATTGTAATAATAATTGTGTTCTATACATTTTTTACTAATATTCCCTACAATTGTCTTGCTGAAAGTCCCTTTCTTTTTCCTTTTGTATAAATTAGCCCTTTATTTTCTCGCTTTGTATTTTATGATAAATAGGTTTGTTGAGTTTCTATTATTTTTTATCTTTTGATAAGCTTTTGGTGATAATCTCTTGAATTAATTGTCAAGAGTTTTCCTTTTTGTAATTCTGCACTTTAATAGAGTAGATGTGAGAATAAATTATGAATTAGAAATTCTTCATAGTAGTGTTTCATATGCTTTTAGATATGTTGTGTGAAGGATGTCGACTCAAAAATTGTATTCAGAAAGTTCTACTATGAAGTAAAGTTGTAACTTGTAAGTCTCACATTGGCTTTATTATTTATTTGATACAAATAATTAATAAATAAGAGTAAAACAAGATACATTAATAAATAAGATTAAAATTCTAATGAGTGAAGAAAGTTTTTATTGATAGTCTTCTCTTAAGGTCTCTATAGTTTCTCATGTTAAAAAAATTATTTCATCTTGTTTGAATTGTGCAAACTAGGTATGTTAAGTTTCAGTATGCTTTAAAGTGTAAAGTTGGATCATTATTTTACCTCTATGCTAAATTAATTATCTAATTAATTAAATAGTAAACAATATCATATACATTGTACTAAATACTAAAAGTGAAAAGGTGTTAAAGTAAAAAATTGAATCAACTTTTAACTGCAATAAAATGAGAAAAACATTAAGAAAGATGAAAAATGAAAAGATCATGATTTCAGGACTCTTCATTTCTACAAATTAAATTTTAAAACTCTTATCTTTTCATTCTCTCAAATTGAATGAAGGAAAAAAATGGACTTACAAACTATAAATTAAGCATTGGACAATATCTTATAAATCATAAGAAATGATAGTATTTAATTATTGATTTCAAAATCTTATTTTATTTGATTCCATCTTCATCTGTGTATTACCATAATTAGTTGTGTTTATGTGTCATTTTTTCCTTCTCTCAATTTTGGTGGCATCATATAAATCATAAGTATAGGACAAGATATAGTGTATAACTATAATTATATGTGATAAGTTCAATGATTAACTATACTTGTTTGGTAAGAATCTTTTATTTCTTTATAACAAATTTTTTATGTTGCATAATATCAATTTCTGAACTTGTTGATTGCGTAAAAAAAATGAGATGAATACATTATTATTTGAAATAAACGTGCAACGCACGTTCCCAAAAACTAGTATATATATATATATATATATATATATATATATATGCAACAGAAGTAGTTATTTACAAAACTTTCAAATGCAATACATCTTTATAGAGGTGGACACCTTGTTGGTCACTCTTTACATCCTATGAGTTTAGCATAATATGTAACAATTACCATACTCTACTATGAGATAATGGTGACCTATGATAGAAATTACAAGCCACTGCCACGACCCAGACCGTCATGATTGACACCCACACTAACCCTCCGGTGGGAGAACCATTACTACAACCCAAACAAATAAATTTTATGAAAACTAAGGGATTTAAAGATATAGAAGCAGGTTTAAATGACTATAAAAATGGAGTCCTCATAAACTCCAAGGTTTTAACAAACAACTAACCAAACTAATGCGGAAGAACAACCCCTAGAATCTGAAAGTCATTGTACCAAAAATCTACTAACGACAAGTCTAAGAACAAGGGGTACGACCCCGAAACTAAACAAATAGTCTGAGTCCGGAAAGAATGGACTTAAATAAGAGAGATCTATGGCAACTTGAAATAACTGGCTCACCCTTGAATCCGATCATGATCAATAGTCACTTAGCTGATCAGGTCTGTCAATAGCCGCCTAAAGATGCCATGTACTCAACAAAGAACAAGCAAGTGCAGTATCAGTACATAACCACACTGTACTGGTAGGATCACATGGCTATCCCAATAAGTGAAACACATGCAAGTAACCACAACATTATAAAACAAGCATATACCGAACATATACAATATTAGTCATCTTTTCAGGATCAATGTAGCATCCCACGTTCTCAATAATACACATTGGTTATCAATTTAGAGCAACATACCGTCTTCCAATATCAATCATCATTAGATATGAATGAAATCATCACAAGTAGATACACAATACAATTTAATGGTCCTCTCACGGAACCCAATTCAACAGTCCTCTCATGGAACCCAATTCAATGTTCCTCTCATGGAATCCATACCCAAACTCTTAGTGTACCGGTTCGTGGTACCCGATCCAATATTTATGCCAGAACGTGGCAACCGATCCCATATTTATGCTGAAATGTGGCAACCGATCCCATGTTTATGCCGAAACGTGGCAACCGATCCAAGTTAGTGTGTCGGAATGCAATATCCGATCCATTCAACAAACCACAATCACAATCACAATGTATATTCTCACAATTATACAACAAGAGGTGATTCATGGCATACAATTATTAGATTAACCTTATTTACAAGTAGTGTAATGATCAAGGCAACACTCTCATACATACATGCATTATAATGTAGTAATTGCAAACATATATCACGCCAACATGAAATCACAATCATCACCTACCTCGAATCCAAGCTTGAATCCCCTAAGACACTTGAATCTTCCTTTACGGATTGTTCTCGCTTGTTTGTGGTCTAAAAATATACAATTAATGCATGGATCAACAATCAAAGGTCTAATTATCCGAATTATAACAAACCCAATAACCCTAGACCAAACCCAAGATCCTAATACCTAATTTAGGGTTTGTCCACCATTAGTTTCAGATCAAAACCCTTCCCCAACAATAATTACCCACGAATTTACATTCTACGGATCGAAAAATGGATTCGGGGAGTGAAAACCTTACCTTTTGCCTCAAGAATGGTGGAAAACTGTCAAGAAAACCCCTGGGCGGGACCGCACTGGCGGGATAAATCCTGCCCTAGCGGCTTGTACGGAACCAGTGAGCAAAATTAAGAATTCCAAACCTCCATTTCACAACACGCCTTCATCCCATGACACCCAAAAAGTACCCTTTCACGCTAAGATCAGTTTCAGAAGTTCTATTCACGCAAATTCAATTCCATAAAGTAGTACGAGTTCCTTAACGTCTTAGGTATCTAGTCATGTGATCAAAATCATAATTAGATCTCTCATTTGTTACCAGATATCCCTAGACCTCACTGACTCCGATTTCGTTCAAATCTGGACTAGGCTAGGAAATCCAAAGTTACTACTCAAAAGTTTTCTGGCACCAATTATTTTCCCATTGGCTTTTCTATAATGACGGGAACAGGTCGTTACATGTAACTAATAAGATCTATCTACCTCCCTAGAAGTTCAGTGTCTTAATGCTGTAGGAATGCACAAATGCATAAAAGACTGCAAAACCGACCAACAAGGTGGCAATTAGTCCCATGAAGTTTGGATTATATCCAAAATGGTCTATGATGTAGTCCTTAATCTTAGGGTCAATAGACATTCCTGAAACTTTTATGGTATCCTCCACATCACCATACTGTGAGACAATGCACCCGTACACAGTCCATGCCACCGGGCGAATCCAGTAATACCAAATCCACCACTTTGGAATTCTCTGAAATGTTAACAAGAAGAATTAGTATTGTGGTTAGGTTCATGATATTTTGAACTAGTGTGAAAGAGTAAACTTACTGGTCGGGGGATGAAGAAACCTGAGAAGAGATTGAAAAGCGAGAAGAAAGGTGCAGCAAAGATCGAAGCTACATGGTGGTTTGGTGTGATAGCAACAATCATCATTCCGTAGTATGCAAAATATAGAAAGGAGAAGAAGGTCACAAAGTAGAACCAGAAGAATTTAGCTACTGTCAACTCAAAGCCAACCATTGTGTACACTATAAAGGTGTAGTATGTAGTTTGGATAATAATGTAAGGTATTTCAGAAATGACCTGCAATACAAATAAATGAAATTGCTTTGTGAAATTCAATTAGGTTATAGAAAATAATTTATAAATAAAGGTTACCTATGCTATAGCATATGGTAATGCTGAGTACATCCCAACAACTCTTTCTCGATAAAAGACAGTTCTTCCAACAGCTATAATTGCATGTACAGTTGAACAATTGTTGATTTCAACAAACAGAACAGTTGGGTACATTGCTCTAATGATTGTCGTTAAATCACTTTTAGTTTCTCTGTACCACAAAAACAATATAAAGATGTAAATTAGTCACCTTTTACTGTCAACTTTCCGGAAAATTGTTCCAACCATGAGTGATGCAGCCAAGTGAAAGAAGAATCTAACAAGATTATAGTTTGGACCTTCCAATGAGTCCACCATTCTTTCTATAAGCAGTATTTGAATTGTCCCTATGGTGACTGAGAGTACTGTGTTCGTCTGCGTACAACAACATTTATCGTGTTAGATATTGCATTTCTGAAAATGTGGCAAATACGTTTAGTAGTGTGCTCATTTTAACTTACTGATATGAAGCTGATGAGCTGTAGTATTAAGTAAAATCAATTCCATGTGGCACATTTCTCTTTAATTTTAGGAACTGCTGGAATTGGTATTTTGTCTCACTCGTTAAAAGTTAGAGTACCTCAAAATACTAAATAATTTTCTGAGAATTAGTTGTCCTCCTCTTTTCATAAGAAGTAGATGATCCATAACATAAAAGAACATATAAGATAGAGAGGGGTTGCAATTCTAAGAGCATTCTCTTTCACATGGTTTCACCTCATCAAATTCATCAATACTTTGTTTGTGAATTGTGCTCACAACAGTTCTCACAGTATCCATTGTGTTTGTAACAGTTCTCACAATAATAGCTGTTGCCCTTGCGTTCAGACCATAAGTTGGTTCATCTATGAAAATAATTAAGGAATGCCTGCCTTTTTTTGTTATTTACTGCAACCTCACTTGAACCTACAACTACACGACTACTCCCAGCTCCATCTAGCCTCTTCCTTTTCTGATCCGGGGTGAGCAACATCCTCACCAGCAGGGAATTGAATGGGGGGTCCATCTCGTCTATCTGGTCAGTATCATCTTCGGGTTCCCCAACTTATCTGCAAAGCATAGACACCAACTCAGGAAGGAACGAGCCCTTCTTGCTGCCTAAATAGAAATCCTTCCACTCGGACACCTTTTGTATCATTCAGTTGAGTCCCTCTAATATGCATAGACCACCACTCGGCTCGGAGATAAGTTACATTAGTAAGGTTACCTAATGCTAGTCCTCTAGCCCACCAGTGTCAGCCACCTCCATGCCTCTAGAGAGAAGTGACACTAGTAGCTCCCTAGGTAGTGGGCTAATATACCTTACCCCGTTACTCCCCATCGACTAGTCAGTTTCACAACCACTTCATATCTATTGCCTTTAGACTGGCCTCGAGCTCATCATTAGGAACGTTCGACATTCTTAGAACCTTATTAACCATTTGAACATCCACAAAACCTGCACCCTTCGAAAGCAAAAGAAAGGCTGAGGGAAATCCCAAAGGACCATCGAGATAAGAGCAAAAAACTCCCTCACCTAGCCTAAGAGGGCGGACTGGGTAGCCTCAACAAAAGGGCCCCAACACAACTACTAAATTTGGTGGTAAAAAGTTGACGCCTTCTCCTCGACACCTCACATACGGAAGGGCCTCACATAACAAAATCCCATCATACGGTATTCTACGAATTTTTCCCGACTAACTTTGTCAGGAAATCTAACGTAAAGATAAGGTTGTTCCTGATTGGCAACCATTTGAGTTATGAATTCTAAAATGCACGACTATTAAGTTAGAAATCATAAAATATCCTAACAAAATATTTGTCCAGAATGAGAGACTATCGAGAATTTTTCCGCTATAGTTTCCTCTGCTATAGCGGAAAGCAAAGCTTTAATACCAACCTTCATCGTCTTTAACCTGCAAGGGATGCGTCAATCACACCCCTTGGCCAAAAAATCCCACTTGAAACGATTTTACTACATATTAGTATTTCTAAATATTGGAATATACGCGACCACCAGTGATCACAGGATCAGGTTCCCTGACAGAATAAAATTGCAGAAAATAAATAGCACAATGTAAAACAGGCACAAGAGTTTTACGTGAAAACCTCCTTGCTCAAGGGAGTAAAACCACAACCTATCACACAAGATTTTCAATTGTTTTCACTAATCTTCTCAAGAAAAAGTGAAACACGGATTACAACCAACAATGAGATTAAACTCTTAATCTCAACACTAAGTAATACGTCTGTTACTTACCGAGCCTAAGCAATGCATCCATTGCCCATTATACTAACCCTCATTGATTAATATAGACTTTTACCGTAAGACACAAAGTTAACTCTAACAATGTTCTTACCCTCACTATACACAAGAGTTTGAAACATTTCTTACAAGAATAAAACGAATCCTACAAGTTTAGCTCAATACAAACATTCAAGAACAACAACATGTACAACAAGTAAATCTTCAGTTAGTCAGGTCCCTTGCTGTATGAGTTCTTGTTGAAGATAGCCTTCTTTTCTTAAGCTTATGAATTTTCAGAAATTCAAAGTTTTTGTTTGCCAAATCTTGAGTTTGTGTTTTTGGTGAAGAGACTAAATAAAATGAACACAAACTCCTTAAGACGACCCCATTGGCTGAGAGTTTGCTTCTATACAAGGACGTGCACAAACCACATCAGAGGTGGCAGTTTTTCTGACAGTTGTCTTGTTGTCCTTTTCACATACACATTCTTGCAAGGACCAGGTCCCTTGCAATGTTCGTTCTTGAGAAGACTTGCTACCTCTCTTCCTCATTCTTGAGAAGACTTGCTAACTCTCTTCTTCTTTTGATTGAATGAATCTTCCTGTTGTTTGTCATTTTGATTATATCAACCAAAAAGAATTATTGTCCATTGGACAAACAACCTTGTCCATTTCTATTGGTGAAGTACGCTGACGACTTCACCAACCCACTAACAAGACAACTTTATAGTTGTACACCATTATAAATCTGGAAGAGAGAACTCTGCCAAGGACCGGGTCCCTGCAATTGTGAGCTACTAAAACAGACAGCGTCATCCGCTGTCCCTATTGGTGCAGTACACTGCACTTTTCACCTACCACCTGACATGACAACTTTACAGTTGTATTCCATTTGAATCTGGATGAGAGCACTCTACTAGGGACCAGGTCCCTGCATTTGTGAGGATCATCAAAACACCTAGAATATAACATTTTCCCCCTTTTTGATGATGACACACAAATATTCCTTACACTGAGTTTATTCATTTATTTCCCCTGTCATCAGTCTCAATAACAACGATATGGTTCCTTGTTAGATATCTAAGTTTGTTAAATCATCAAAACTTAACATCAGCTCCAAAATAGCATTTACCTCCTTTTTGATGATAACAAATTTATTTACCTTCTTCCCCCTATCAACATGATTCTTCAGGTAACTGGATTGGTCCCCTTATTTTCATCATCCCGAAGTTTGTCAAATTATCAAAATATCAAAATAACATATTTGCCCTTTTTGATGATGACAAACTTGTTCAACTTCTCCCCCCTATCGACATGACCATGTCCTCTTCAAGTAGCTAGCATTTATTCCCCCTATCGGCATGACCATGTCTTCTTCAAATAGCTAACATCATTGATACCTTACCTTAACAATTTTCACCTTTTGACATCACAAAAAAAAAGGTTAAAGCAGTAAACCAAGTTGACAGAATTGTAGTTCAAGCAAATTCATGGCCACTTGGCCAACACTGAGCATGAGTAAAAATGCATAAAGTAATGAGACAAGTCAGTAGAAACAAGCCATTTTTTCATTCAGAAATAAAAGATCAACAATCAAAGCATTGCACATATAATTACGAATGAGAACCAAGACAATGCCCACTAAGTTTTGATAGTAAAC
Organism: Solanum piurae; assembly: GCA_029582685.1. NCBI lineage: Eukaryota > Viridiplantae > Streptophyta > Magnoliopsida > Solanales > Solanaceae > Solanum > Solanum piurae. The sequence continues at coordinate 13,951 of JAJOOO010000499.1, read as the reverse complement.
GAGGAGGACTGACACATGAGTTTAGACAATATAATTAGTAGAGAATATCCCTTAGCCTCTCGTGAAGTTCACATTCTTTGCTGCCCAGGCTTCATGTTGAACCTTCTGCCAATTTTTTTTTATTACCTGGTCCTTCTGATTGTGCTGTTTCAGATGCTGAGCCTTCAGGAAAATTATTTCAGTATCCCTGTTAGCAAGAGCAACTGTCATAGCTTCCAATGCTAGCCTGAGTTTCTCATGACAGAAAGATTAGTAGAATCAAACTTACTCAAGGCCTCTGAGATGAATAGATCAATAACTGAGGAACCATTTCATCATTTTTTCATTTTTTTTATTTTTTTTATTTCAAGGTCAGACACCCTTCTATTCAGAAAACTTTGAGTTTTCAGAATATCAACCTCTTCCCTTTTGAACATCATCTTTTCCACCTTCTTCTTTTTGCTTGTTCGACCTGGTTCTCTCTTCACACTTAAAACAAATTCATTAGAAAAATCTTCGGTAAGAACAACGGGTTTAACCATTTGAAGTGTTTTTTTAGAGAAGAGAAAAAAGGGTTTAATTTTTTTTGATTTTGGAAGGGGATTTGAAAAGAAATATGGAGTATAAAGGAAGTGAAAGGGTGTATTATGTGAAAGGAAGTGTCATTTTTGGTATTCAAAAGATGGGACAACGGTCAGATACCTGAATGACAGATATGTGGAAATTGCAACGGTTCTCATGCATAATTCAAACTGCAATGTTAAGAGTGCTAACCTTCGAGAACAGACCGGGTCCCTCTTTGTAGTTTGAATGTGATTGCCTAGATCTGTCCTGACCTCAATTTTCCTTCAGCCCTTTTGCCATATGTGTATACCTACAAAGGTATGAGACTGAATTTACTCAAACATAAATAACTGAAAAGCAAGGATACCTGCTCCCTTTGCATAGTCATGAGAGAGTTGATTGCTTCAGGCAGGATCCATTCAAGAAGGTTTCAGCATTCCCAACATCAGTTTGATTATCTCAACCAGGTCTTCTAAGAGCTTCAAGATGCTGCTTGATCCACGAGTTGAGCATATCAAGCTACACTTACTACATTCTCTGTCTCAGTTGTTGAAAGAGCAACCGAGTCTTGCCTTTTAGTTCCCCATGAGTGAGAGATCAACCTTGAACATAAGTCATTTATGAGGTACTCTTTCTACCAACTGGATATCCAGCATGATCAGCATCACCATATTCCTCCAAATCAAAAAGTCTCTAGATGGACAAAATAGAATCAGGTCCCTTGTCTTCTTCAAACGTCTTAGGATTCTCTTAGCAGCTTTCAAGTGTGATTTCGTTGGACAATCTTGGAATTTTGCGTAAATCCTAACACTTGCATCATTTACATCTGGACCAGATCCATCAGCATCTAACTTCGAGTTGGTCCCCATGGGAGTATCAATTATGAAAACTTCTTCAATAATTTCTCTGAGCTGGAACCAGGTCCTTGTTCTTGACAAGCTGGTCCTTGCTTAGAGCTTTGGTGAAGATGTCAGCCACTTAATCTTTCATTGTGCAAGGCTTCATGATGACATTACCCCTTTTTAACACTATCTTGACTTCAAGTATATCAAGCCTCTTGTGCAGCTCCTTGATGAACTTTTCTTGACAAACAAAGGTACCTTTAAAGACTTTCTTGATCTGTAGTTCTATGAAGAATTTAATTCTTCCATCATGCTCACTTCAAAACTTAATATTCATGAGTGCAACAGACTCTTCACACAACACCTCAAAGGTTGGTTCAAAGATGATATCAACAATATATACTTGAATAATAAGCACCCCTTCCTTGTGATTTTAAAAAGAGGACTTTGTCAATTTTACCTCTTTTGAAACCAACGTTAAAGAGGAACTTGGAAAACCTGTCAGCTGGTCGGAGAACCGAGTGTCATACTTTGCTTCTTTCAAACTGAGTTTGATCAGTTCTTCATTCTCACCTTCAAAATTCACATTATCAGTTTGTACTGCATTATCTTTGTTCAACATTGTCTATCAGATCGGGTCCCTCATCAGTTTCATCATTTGCATCAGCTTCCTTGGGATTGTTGGATTCATGAAGAGGAAATTCTTAGCGAACTCACTGTTTAGACCATCTCTCTGAATCTGAAGCATCTCTTCCATCTCAGAATCTTCTTTGTTTTGCAACTTACTTCTCAATTCTTCCAGACTCATAAAAAATCACATGAACATTTTTTTCAATGCACTTATTTTTTATACACCAGATAAGCCTTGCTGGAGGAAGAATATCCCACAAATACTCTTTTAACATCATTGAGATTACACTTCTCAATATCATCATTCTGGTCACAAAACATGTACTATTCACTATTTCAGCCCAAAAGTTGTTTGGAAGATTAACAACCCGCTTATTCCACTTGAAGGATGGTCTGATATGCTTCTCTTTAACACAAGCATCACAAACTTTGTCATCTGCAAATTTTATTTTGGGCAGACCACAGACCAGGTCCCTTGACACAAGTTTGTGCAGTAGAGAAACACTCACATGAGCACGTATTTTATGTCATACCTCAGCATTCTCACTTTGAGCACTAAGACAAGTGAGACTGTCACTATGAGCAGTATTCAGATCAACAATATACATGTTCTTGCACCTCTTTTCTATCAAGATCATCACCCGAGAGCAAGTTTGTGACAACACATTTTTTGATAAGAACTTAACTTCATTTCATTCATCACAAATCTGTGAAACACTTAAAAGATTGTACTTCAACCATTGACATAGTACACATCCTCAATGGTGTGTTCCATAGACTTCCCATACATGCCTACACCAAGAATATACCCTTTCTTGCTATCGCCAAATGAGACACCTCCACTTTGAAGTGCCTTGAGAGAGAGAAATTTTTTAGTTTCCCAGTCACGTGCTTTGAGCATCCGCTATTCATGAACCAACACTGACTGCTTCTACTTCCTCTCACTTGAATACCATATCACTTGTTAGCCTTGGGAACCATTTGAGACGGAGTTCCCAACAAGCAAATAAAGGAGTGATAAGAGAATTCTTTGTCCAGTGAGGCAGACTGATTTTCTTCAACTTAGGACCAGAAGCAAGACCAGGTCCCTTCTTCTGTTTGTTCCTCTGTTTGGAATAGTTAGAGGAACTTCTTTCATAATTTTTCAAAATAGGACAATCTTTCTTAAGATGTCTATCTCAACCACAATGCACACATAGTAAATTATCAGCATCAGTAACCGTTTTGCTGTGAGGATTGTATGGGGGATCTATCTTCTCACAGCCCAGCCCTCTTCTACTGTTGTTGCCTTGACCAATTAGATTTAAGAATCTTAGAGGAATTGGTCCATTTGAGGGATTTGTTCAGTTCCTCTTTTACACGGACCAGGTCCCTCTTCAACATAAGATTTCTTTCTAAAGTCGATTTCATCTTCATTTCAGCAGTGTGCAGCCTATTTTCAAGATCCAACTGCAAGTTGTTGGCCTCGTTCTTTCCCTTAAAAACTGTAGTAGTCACCTCTTTTATCTTTTCCTTCAGTTCGAGATTTTCAGCTTCTAGAACAACCAGTTGATTTTCAATATCAGATATTTGGGCAACTAAAGCAATTTTTCCATCTTGAGAGATGTCTAGGCTATTGTTCATGAGATCAATCTCTGTTGTTATCTCACTTATCAAATCAAGTAGTACAACAACTAGGTTTCTCAATTTAATAATAGAAAAGGAATTCAAGTTTTACTTGAAATATTATAGGGTTACATTTTCATCAGCATCTTTCTCATCGGAGTTTGCCATGAAAGCATCATCAGAGTGTTCTGAATCATCTGAATCACTCGAGGAACTTTCCCATGAAGTTAGATCCTTCTTCACCGCCCGATAAACAACTTCTCTTCTGCTTGACTTGTCACGGACCTAGTCCCCCTTTTTGTCTTTACCTTCTCGGGTCTTGACATATTCCTTGGGGTCAGCTTTATGCATATGACAATCTCTAATGGAGTGACCTGGTTGATCACACTTGTAACACACTTCACTAGAGCTTGTAGCACTGTCATGATTTTCTTTCTTTATGAAATCCCCACTTTCTCTCACAATGTTTTGAAATCTGTGAGTGAAATAGCCTATGTTCTCATCTATTTCAGGGGTTTCACTTTGTGACACCTTGGAAGCGAGTGATTCATCCCTTTTTGCATCTCTCTTCTGATCAACATCATCAATTAGATCTGTCCTTTTGTCTTCGCCCTTAAGAATGCAGCCCTTCCTTTTTCTGTGCATCTCATGAACTTGAAGATGCTCAAATAGTGCATACATCGTCACTACTTTAGGTTCCCTTGTCTCATCGCCAGTCACAAAATCATTTGTCCAAGATCTGGGAAGAATTTCCAGTATCTTAGAGACTTGCTTACTCACAGGGACTTGTCCTTTAATAGATCCCAGATATCCTTGGCTGATTCACAAGATGAGGTCAGATCGTATTCATTTACACCAATGCCACACATCAGTAGTTTCCATGCTTTGTGATTTTTCTGGACTAATCTTCTGTCAGAGTCATTATATTATTGTCGGGTTTTGGGAATGACTCTTGTGACCTCTCCATCTTTAACCTCCATAGTTGGCACATAAGGACCTTCACATATGACACTCCATACCTCAATGTCCTCTGTCATGAGATAGTCACTCATTGGAATCTTCCACCATCTATAGAACTGACCATAAAAAAGAGGTGGCCTTGTAAGGGACTAACTTCTTTGTAGGTTCAGTGGTGTCGCCATTCCTTGCAGGAACCTCTCTCTTGGTGTTAACCAGATAGAGAGCCCAAGCTATGATACCAATTGTTGGAATATACGCGACCACCAGTGATCACAGGACCAGGTCCCCTCACAGAATAAAAGTGCAGAAAATAAATAACACAATGTAAAACAGGCACAAGAGTTTTACGTGAAAACCTCCTTGCTCAAGGGAGTAAAACCACGACCTATCACACAAGATTTTCAACTATTTTCACTAATTTTCTCAAGAAAAAGTGAAACACAAATTACAACCAACAATGAGATTAAACTCTTAATCTCAATACTAAGTAATACGTCTATTACTTACCGAGCCTAAGCAATGCATACATTGCCCACTATACTAATCCTCATTGATTAATATAGACTTTTACCGTAAGACACAAAGTTAACTCTAACAATGTTCTTACCCTGACTATACGCAAGAGTTTGAAACCTTTCTTACAAGAATGAAACGAATCCTACAAGTTTAGCTCAATACAAACATTCAAGAACTACGAGTATAGAAATCAAATCTTCAGTTGGTCAGGTCCCTTGCTGTAAAAGTTCTTGTTTAATACGGCCTTGTCTTCTTAAGCTTATGAATTTTCAGAAATTCAAAGTTTTTGTTTGCCAAATCTTGAGTTTGTGTTCTTAGAGAAGAGGCTATATAAAATGAACACAAACTCTTTAAGACAATCCCGTTGGCTTAGAGTATGCTTCTCTAAAAGGACGTGCACGAACAACATTAGAGGTGGCAGCTTTTCTAACAGCTGTCTTGTCATCCTTTTCACATACACATTCTTTCAGGGACCAGGTCCATTGCAATGTTCTTTGTGAGTTCTTGAGAAGACTTGCTAACTCTCTTCCTCTTTTGAATGAATGAATCTTTTTGTTGTTTGTCATTTTGATTATATCAACCAAAAAGAATTATTGTCCACTGGAAAAACAACCTCGTCCATTTCTATCGGTGAAGTACACTGATGACTTCACCAAACCACCGACAAGACAACTTTACAGTTGTACACCATTGTAAATCTAGACGAGAGAACTCTGCCAGGGACTGGGTCCCTACAATATTGAGCCACTCAAACAGACAACCTTGTACGCTGTTCCTATTGGCACAGTACACTGCACCTTTCACCTACCACCTGACATGACACCTTTACAGTTGTACCCTATTTGAATCTGGACGAGAGCACTCTAACAAGGACTGGGTCTCTGCATTTGTGAGGATCATCAAAACACATAGAATATAACATTAAAGCACGTACCTACTATAAAATATGCAAGAATCCAGGCATTCCAACTCCTTAATTATGCCCAAATCTAAGTTTCTACCCAAGAACAACCTTTCAACTCTCCCCTCTATCTCAGACCCATTTTCGGTCCTTTTCTATAAAATCCTTATACTCAGAATGTTGTAGTATCTTTGTACATGCAAGTGAATCCCCATGCTCTAACAATTTCAACAAACAAGAGCAAAATTTTAAATTCCAATATTTGACCCAAAAACTCTAATCTACTCTATCAAATTTTACCACGTAGTAATCAGTATGCACCTTGTACGTAATGAAGGCATAAAATTAGAGAGCGTGTTACCTTGATTTCGACGTTCGGGGCAAATTGATTAGAGAAAGTTTGGGAAGTCAAAGAGGGAAATGAGAATGCAACCCATTCCCCTCCCTTATCTTCACTTTTGATCCGCGACAAGCCACTATAACAACATCTTAATATAGCGGGGTCCAGTTTATGTGGGCGGAAAGAAATCTGGTTATAAACATCGAGACCATAAATTCCCTCTTATTTTGTTATTCACTGACCCAATACGGCAACATCAATTGCATCCTGTATTCACAACCTCCTTGTGTTTTTTCTTTGTAGACAATGCTGGAGATTCGCATATAACATAACTATTCTTCACAACCAGACACTTCTTTACGCACTCTTCATGATACTTGTGTCAATAGTTAAGAATGCAATTTTTTTCTGGTCCTTTTAGTCAGTCTGCAATAACGCGAGTAATATATAAAGGTCATCAGAGCTATCTCAAACAAATAACCAACAATAAAAGGAGTATGGTTCTACTAAAAAGTAAATCAAGTAAAATTTTAACACCGCATAATTGAATACGACAGTAATAGTCACACAGAAGGAATAAAGAATGCCTAATGCCTATTTAGATATAGAAGCTAACCTCCCTAAGCTCACCCTTCAGCTAAATAAGACGCAAACTTCAAAGAAGGAAGAAAATCACAACATAGAGGTCATGGAGAGAATATGCCAGGTGGACAACCAAAAAGTTTCTCTATAAGGTTTCTTTATCATGCAAATGAGAAACTTTTTGGTTGTCCACTTGACACAATCTCACCTCAACCTCTGTGTTGTGATTTTATTCCTACTTTGAGGTTTGTATCAAATTTACCTGTAGGGTGAGCTTATGGAGGTTAGATTCTAGCAGTAAATAGGCATTAGGCATCCCTCATTGCTTCTGCATGACTATTACTCCGCTATTTAGTTATGTGTTGTTAAAATTTTGATTTATTTTCTTTTTCAGTAGAGTTATATTCCTTTTCATATTGCTTATTTCTTTGAGATAGCTTTGATGACCTTCATATGTTACACGCGTTATTACAAACTAACTACACGGAGAATGAAAAGATTTGCATTCTTAATTGTGGGCATGAGTACCATGAGGAATGCGTAAAGAAATGGCTGGCTATGAAGAATAGTTGTGCTATGTGCAAATCTGCAACATTGTCTACAGAGAAAAAGGACAAGAAGATTGTGAATATAGGAGGCAATCGATGTTGCCATATAGGGTCAGTGAATAACAAAAAATGAGGGCATTTATGGACTCGATGGTTATAAAAATATTTATTAGCCCACTAAGATGGACCCCACTATAGAGGTCAGAATGCTGCTATAGCAGCCACCCAGCAGCTATAACGGCTTGTCGAGGATCAAAAGTAAATATAAGGGAGGGAAATGAGTTTCATTCCCATTTCCCTCTTTGACTTCTAAAACTATGTCTAATCACTTCACTTCAAATGTTGAAATGAAGGTAACAAACACAGTCTCTACTCTTTTGCCTTCATTAATACATACTAATTACTGCATGCTAAAATTCAATAGGGTAGATTAGAGTTTTTGGAGTTAAATATTAGAATTTGATATTTTCCTCTTGTTTGTTGAAATTATTGGAGCATGGGTCTTCCCTTTCATTTAAAATGCTACTACAACATTCTGAGCAAAAGGATTATGGAGAAAAAGACCGAAAATGGGTTCAAAATAATGGGGGGAGATGAAAGGTTGTTCTTAGCTAGAAACTTGATTCGAGCATGATTAAGGCTCCTCGACCCGCCATTTCAGGCTGAGTGAGGGAATTATTTGCTCCTCTTCTAACGGTCCTTTGGGATTCCCCTAGAATTTCTTTTGCATTCAGGGTGAGGGGTGGGTGGGGGGGGTAGGTGTAGGTTCTGTGGACGTTCAGACAGTGAATGAGTTTCTAAGGATGTCAGACATTCTTAATGATGAGTTAGGGGCCAAGTTGAAGGTAATGGATATGTGGTGGTTGCATAACTTATTGGTCGACAACGAGTACCAGGGTAAGGTATATTGGCCCATTAACAGGGGAACTACTAGTGCCTACTTCTCTATAGAGACACATATGTGGATGCTAGTGGTGGGCCGAAGGATTCGCCCATTAGGAAATCTTGCTGATGTAAGATATCTCATGCCCTAGTGGTGGAATGTGCCTATTATAGGGGTCCTGTTGAATGTGAGGGAAAAAATATGAGAATGTAAGGATTTTTACCGAGGCAGCAAGAAGGGATCGCCTTTCATGAGTTAGTGTTTGTGCTTTGCAGATGAGTTGGGGTACCCGTGGATGATACATACCAGATAGATGAGTTGGACCCCCTATTTAATCCCCTACTAGTAAGGAAACTTCTCACCCTCGATAGGAAAATTAATAGGGTAGATGTAGTTGGGAGCAGTCGTGTTGCAGTAGGTCAGGCTTGGAAGGTGATATCAATGATGAGGGAAATTTCCCTCCTTCCCATTCCCAGCACCCACCCTCCAATAGACGTGTGGATGAGGCCTTAGTTTTTGTTTGTAGAGCCTTACCGAGGAGAACGAGTTGCTTCGCTGACGGCTTAATTGAGAGCAGAGGAAGAACTAGGTGTGAGACAGCCTAATTTGCTGGATGTGGAAGACCATCACTGTTATCTTCATATGTGTTGCTCCCCGGCAGGAGTTTCCCACACTTGAGCCGGAAAAATTTGTGAAGTTCTCCTTCCTGAGCTAGGTGTGGACGGGAGAGTGGACCCTATAGGACACTGCATCCGAGTAGGACACTTCCTCCCTTCCCTTTGGTTATGTTTAAAGTAGATTTGGTTTTTTGCCCATTTGGGCATAAAGACATCTTTACTGCTTTAATTTTTTTTGTTAGCACATGAATGTTCGTACTAACTTTTAATCACAGATATAAATGCGAAGGTTGTTTTTGGATATATTTATATCTTTGTTGCACAAATGTATGATAAGAAATTAGTGATTTAAGGCATTTCAGGAACTAGGCAAAAATAGGGAAAAAAGAGCTTTAGGTTTTGTCTCGCCTCTACCCGCTATAGCGATTGACACGTCGTTATAGCAAGAAGATTTTTATTATAGGGGGATCGTTGTAGCGGCCCGGTCCCGCTATGGCGGCCTCGGCAAACTCAACCCAAAAAAGTTGAAATTATGCAACATTCCCTATTCCCATATAACTAATCTAACACAACTTTTACTAATAAACTATTTCCCAAGATCAATCCCAAACTTGTATGATACATGCTTTGCATCATGGAATTGAACATGACCTAGAGATCATACCCAGAATACATAATAGGAACTCACCCCATACGATTACAAAAGTTAGGACTAAACTACATCCAATGTATGATCATTTAAACACATAGCAACTTATCATTCAGTTATCACACATAAGTAGGTTTCAATTTTTCCTTGCCCACAATCTCACAGAAATTCAAACAACGCAGTGCACACAAATTAATTAGGTTTATTATAATCTATTTGCATCAGGGATGACCACTAACTGACCATCCATAAATTAAAGTGACCTTAAAGACAAATACCAAATGAACCTACCGGTTCCATTCTTTCATTGATTGTGTCCCTTCAACCGTGACCACGTCATCAGTTTACTTCATAGAGATACCTATTGGAATCCTGAGATGCCAATGGGACTCAACCTATACTATAAGTGAAGACTGCACAAAATGAGTGAGTAAGTAGGACTATGTCCAAGAATACTTCATACCTCCCTAAAGATTAAATATGGACGTCAACACACTAATCCTCTGGACACTATGAAACCGATAACCCGGTCTCTCATACCTAATTGTCACAACGCAACCCTTTAGGTTGCTGGGCACCTACTGTAATAGGTAGATAGGAGAATTCTTACCACCCAATTTAAAAATGGTCATTGCTAAAATAGTAAAAGATGAGGAATTTATTTAATACGTTGGAATAAACATGAAAACTCGAGAATAAGAATCATCTTTCTTATAATTATTTGAAATTTCCTCTAAAGGAACTAGTGTAAACAGGTACAAGAGTAACTAAAAAGATACAATGTATAAAGAAAATACAAAACAACTCTCACCATAGGAATGAGGAGTAGAAGTTGTTGAAGATCATCATCGTCTCCACCTATGAAACATCACTGAATCCTGCAACCAGACTATGTCTAGTGGCATAGCAAGAGTAGTATTTCTACAGACAACACATAGTGGTAGGCATCATCGTCGACCCGAACCCACCACATAATATCATGCAAAATAACCAAAGAAACATGCATCTTGAATATGAAATCACGCCCCCCCCCAATTCACCCACGCATTGCCTTGCTCAAGTGTCATTTCCTCGAAGCCCAAATACAACTAAATCTTCTGCTGCTAACTCCACTCACACCAGATCATAGCCTAATCCCCTATAACATAATAATTCCCCGAGCACCAGAATCCTAATCTTACCACTCCTTACCTTACACACTCTCATTATACAGCATGTGAAACAATAGCCCCAACTTAGAAAACCAATATAAACAATTCCAACTACCACTATAAAATAACTCGAACTTCCAAAATTCACAATCATCACTTATAACATTTAACATGTCCTCTCTGTCAACACAAGAAACTACCCCAACATTGAAACATATCAACACGGTCCTTCAGAGACCAACACACACAACTACACATGTATAGGTGCCAACATGGCACCCGCTCCAGTAGTAATATATATATGCCATTGATTTATTCCATTTTGTAGCCTTCAAATTTCAAGACTTTCCTTAGAGAAGCCTTAACCTAAACCTACACCTTAAAGTGGAAGAAATCTTTTGCCACAAGATTTCTTAATCCAACTTTTTAAAAATATTTAATACTAACCAAAAATGAATATAATTTTTATGACAACAACTTATTCCATAAAATGGCCTTAATGAACAAGATCTCAGGGGAATTAACAACCCCACTAAATCATAACTGAAATAAACTCATACATTTAACGTGATATAGACTCCTGATACCAATTTTAGAACTGAACTTTTAGAGACGCAGACCATCATCTTTTCTCAAGATCCATCATGTGAAACCATTGAGGACGTAATACTAGATACAAAAGTGTACCTGAATCCATAAACGTCATAGCGTTTCTCCATCTTTTGATTATGAGTCTTCCAAATCAAGACGTGCGCCGTTCTGTCCTTTCCAATGAAGGGATGCGAGAAAGAAAACCCTACATGATTTGGGGATCACAAACCTTTATTTATAATAGGCACAAGTTTAGGTAAATCTAATTTAATTCATCATTAAACTAGAAATTACATCTGAATATCTATACGTAAGACCACATACTTTGTAAGGTGTCGTTTAGACCCATTAACTTTAAATCTTAACAGATCACTTTAACTTGGGTAAGACTTTTTACTATAGAAATCAACATACAATTATTCTTGGAAAAAATGATTGGATTGGTACCTTTTAATAAATTATTATCGATTTTAGCGATACTTTTTGTTTATTACCATTTATAGCAATATATAGCAATACTATGTTAAATTTGCAATATGTATTAAAAGTGAATTATGTATGCAATATATATGTATTATAACTATTTTTTAAAATATATTATGCTTGTTTGGTAGGAAATTGACACATTGAATTATAAGTGTATTAAAATGTGTGATAAAACCATTATCCATCAATAAAACCTGTATTATATGTGAATAAAAAATTGTTTTTTGTAATATGTATTAAAAGTGATTAAGTGAAAAAAAATATTATTGCTACAAATGGTAAATATTTTCTTAATATAGTATATTTATGTAAGTTTCCCTTTCTTCTTCATACAATATATATGGAAGTGTCACGACCCGATTTATCGAGTCATGATGACACCTACTATACCCTACCAGTAGGTAAGCCAACCCGCAACCCAGAACATCAAGAAATGAGCGAAAGGGCGGAAACTAGCGAATATAATAATCTAAACAAGAATAACAAGGCGGAAGCAACCCAAAATAAATATATACATGATCCTTCCTAGAACCTGAAAGTCACTAGTACAGAGCTATCTAATAAAGAGTACAAGTCCCAAAAGTGGACCACAACAGAGCGTGTCTCAAAAGCAACAAGACTAGCTAAACCAAAAGAAGGAGACAAAACAAACCCAACACGCCAAGTGCTCGCCCTCGTCTCCGAGTCACAACTGCAAAAGAAGGCTGGAACTACTCACCGCTGATAACTGGTACTGGGACCTGAATCACGAAATAGATGCAGAGCGTAGCATGAGTACCAACACAACAGGTACTCAGTAGGCATCATAGGCCGACTGAGCAAAAATGGTAAAAACAATAAGAAAGGATAGAATCTGGACACAGAAAGGTCAAAACGGATATGAAAAGAAAGCACACGAGCATACCAGAAACAAACTAAGTACAACTAAACTAAACCTAACTGGATCCCCATAAGCCCAGAAGGTACAATCGTGCGCAAGTTCAAGTAAAACCTGAACGGACCCCCATAAGCCCGACAGGTACATAGAGAAGCTAAGTTTACTGAGAAAGAAGAAAATTGGGCTCCCAGCCCAAAGTAACCAAGATAATCCATCAGACTCCACCCAGCCAGCAGTGCACTCCCAGCCCACCTAGAAAGAGTGACCCCAGGGGGCACCCAACCAAACAGTCCACTCCCAGCCCAGCTAGAAAGAGGGACCCGTGAGTGAGGTAGATATCGCGACTCGTCCTACCATGCAGTCAGCTCCCAGCCCAGCTAGAAAGAGCTACCCGGGGACACCCTGCCAGCAGCACACTCCCAGCCCAGCTATAAAGAGAGGCCCGGGGGTGATCGCCGATATCACCGAGTTTACCCAGCCAACGATACGTTCCCAGCCCAGCTAGAAAGAACGACCCCGGGGGTGATGGTGTCTCTAATATGATCCAATCCAACAACAACCACCGTGGAATTCCGTCCACTCTAAGAAATCACAGAAAAGGCTCCAAGCCTATACTATCTCAATCCCACGCCTCTATTGATGCACCAAACCTTCGAGAATGCGTCGGAACCGCATAATGAGAGGGAGAAGATACAGACGCGCAATAAGAAGCTATAACGCCTAATCTAAGGCTCAAACTATCAGAATCAATTTTGCTACTCCAGTCTACAAGGAGCTAAGTCATCCGAATGACGTCGACAGAAAGTCAAGGCTATCCAGCCCACACGGGTCATAAGTCTAAGGCAATGCTAGCCTAACCTAGACTAAGAACATCATGCTTACAGTTAAGGATAACAAGGAATACAATACATAACATACAAGTACACAATAGCATTTAGCACATAAGCATGCAACTCTACTAAAACGGTTAACATGATACTATACCCGAAATATGGTCAATCGATCCTAACATGAGATATCTAATCAAAGTAAGGTAGGAAACTGGTACCCACCCACAATTCAATCCAATGGACATGCTTTTACACAATTAAACTCAATCTAAAAGAAAGAAAGCCATAGCCTACCTTAAGGACGATCGCGCGCTCTCCAAATCACTTTACCGGAGCTTTTCCTTCCCGAACGACCTTGAAACGCTGCCCCGCTATCAAAAATAGAGTCACAACGTCATTA
>JAJOOO010000498.1:0-19881 GCA_029582685.1 Solanum piurae | reverse complement strand
AACTTTATAACTTAAAATCATTTAAAGAGGAAAAGGGAATATATTATCTAAAATGTCCAAGTAGAGAAAAGCTTCTAAATTTTTTAGAAATTAATTTGGAAAGATAAGTATACTTAGTTATCTTAAGATAAAGTACTATAAGTTAACTAACTCAAAATGGGTGTCCTTTGGGGAATTATGAGTTTAAGAACCTTAAAATTAATTAGCAAATAAACAATTGAACAAATACGAAATATATAAAAGAGAGAGAGTGAGAGAGAGTCTTGGGCCCAAGACCGGGTTTCTGTTCGCCTGGACCAGTACTTGGGCCTAATTTCATTTTGGGCCTTTGACCCATTTTGTACCTGTCCTAAAAATAATAAACAAAATAAATGGGCCTTCTGACCCAATAATTACAAATACAATCGCTGAAATTTTAAGTGGGCTTTTTGCCCCTCTTTATGCCGTATCACAATGTATACAACATGTATACATCTCTTGATCTCACTCCGAACACTTGCATTTCAGCTCCTGGGACCTGTTTTTTTTTTTTTTCCCATTTGGCTGGCTGATTCGAAAAGGAAAGGGTTTGAGCCTTTACGGCTCTCTCGAAATGCAAAGGGGTAATAATAGGAGTTCTTGGTGAACTTTTCGAGGGCAGCGGCACCGAGACAGAGCGAGCAGAGGGACGTCAACTTCACCGCCACAACGAGATTCCGACAAGTTTTTCCAATGGCGAGCACAAAAGAAAAATCTTTTATCGATTCTCGCTTGAGTATGACTACTGATTTTTCCTTGTATGTATTCTTGTATTTATATTTTATTTTATTTTATTTTTTAAAACTTTCTTCCCCTCTGTTTTTCCAAGCTTCTCCCAATATTTTCTTCAACATAAAATTTTTAACTCCCAAAAAAAAATCCCCCTTCAGATGAATGGAGATGAGGGTATTTTAAAGGAGAAATTAGGGTTCGTAATGGGGGGGAAAACGGACGAAATCCCATAGGAATGAGGTCCAATTAGAAATTCAAATCCAAAAATTTCTTGCACCACTTAAGCAAAACACTCTATTTTCTGAAAATTTGCCCCATTCCGAAAGAAGAAATGGGGACAGACGCGTGCTTCTGTTTGCTGCTGCGACAGGGACGTCGAGGGTGAGGACAAGAAAATCGCAGTGTACTGCTCACAGTGTTAACGCCGCTTGGACTGTTGTTGTGATGTTTGTCGTTGGGATTGGAAGGGAAAGGGGATGGGGTCGGCTGGTGCTGCTTGCTGTATGTATTGAAATTAAAGGGGAAAAAGGGGTTGGGTCGGGTCAGGAGGTTAATGGGCTGGGATGGATGGGATGAAGAGTGTGGGCTGCTGCGTTTTAGGCTGGGAGCTCGCTGGAATTGGTATTGCTGTTTGTATTGTTATTTTTTTTTGGGCTGAACTGATTTAAGAGAAAGGCTCAAAAATTGGTCTTGCAAATTGAGTTGGTGAGGAAATAAATGGCTAAAATTGCAAATAAAAGGGTTAGGCAAATGAATTACAATCTAGCCAAATTGAATTCTTTTAGTTAATTTGGCTAGTAATTAAATAAGATGAATTAACATAATTAACTAACGAGCTTCTTAATCTCAACAAAATAAATAGTTAACTCAATTATAAACTAATAACTCGAAATTATAACTATAACTTGAAGTAAATTAATAAAATATTTAACTAACATGTAAAATCTTTTGTGATGATTTTCAAACATTTATAAAATAACGTGATTGCAAAATATACATATTTATTATTTAAAATGACAAAATTACCTTTTTTTTTAAAAATAACTTGAAAGTATTTTTAATTTCCTGAAACTCATTAATTCAAAATTATAACCATCACAAATAAAATATAAAATCTTTTTGAGATGATTTTTGAATGTTCATGAAATACATTAATTATATATATAATTATATATAACATATATATTATTTTAAAATTATAAAAGAATATGACAAAACTATTTAAGATAACTTGCAAACTATATTTATTTTATTTCCTTGAAATTTTTATAAAACTAAATTTTTTTAAATCGTTTGAAAATTTGGAGAAGCTCAATAATTAATTTATATTGTGGAGGGTCAAAATTGGGTGTCAACACATGCATCATCAAGTTACCATCCAGTAATTACTAATCTGATATTAAATCAATCGATATCTTATGAATTAGCCAGTTATTTTTTCCTTCAGTGATGTATATACTTCTTCAATTAGCTTACTTTACCATAAGAAAAGGACTAGTCAAAATATTAAAACCTTTTCCTAAAAGAAAAACTTATTTATGGTAAGAAATCAGGGCAAATAAACCCCAACACTGTCGGAAGTGATATTTTTGCATCATGAATATACCACGGGGTGGGTATTAGGCTTTGCGGGATGGGGAGGGTTTGAAATATGCAAGGCAATGCAGGGCAGGGCATATGCGAGGCGAGTTGAAATAGATTTTTGAGAAATTGATGTGGGACGGATTGTGGATTCTTCGCTGAAAAGGCCAAAATTTGTTTTTATTTCTTTTTGCTTATGTGAGAGGCCAAAATAACAAATTCTAACACTCATTAATTAAAAATACTAAGTAGTATATTACCAACAAATGAATTGGATAAAGATCTATATTACGATGAGAGTTAAAGCAGAGACATTTTGTAAACAAATAGGGTAGATCCGCCCCTGTGACCACTCCCCAATCAATCTCACTCATCGATCCAAAAATTGCTTTCAAAATCAATAACCAAATGGATTCTTTCATTTTTGACGCATTGCTTGGTTGCATTCAATCTAATTCAAACTTTTATATTTAATTAAAAAAAATCATCTATTTATGATCACAATCAATTTCTATGTAGTAAAGATATTGTTTCTTCACTTGTGAATTTTCGTAACTAATTGTGTTATTTATAATTTATCAAAATATTGTGCTATGTACTTATGTATGATTTAGGATAATACATAATCTATCATTTTAAATATAATTAAACACACATTCTCAAAAAAAAAAAAAAAAAAGTCTATACTCAAATGCTAGCAAAACGAAGTGTAGTCCAACCTAAATTATATCTCAATCTCAAACTAGTCAAAATCAACCATGTTATATTCTCACCGCTCATATCGCTCCATTTAAACTCGTCTCGGTCATGAAACTTTTTCCATTAAAAAAACTGGCATTCAGATGTGGTTGCTCTTTTTTCTTAAAGCAGATAATTGATTAAAATTGGCTCATGGGAGTCATTAGTCATAACCTTGAGTGGGAATAGACCATCTGAATAGCCCCACAACAATGTCTCCAACCACACATAAAAGAAATTTCTCTTTGAAATCAACCAGTCAAAAGGAGGTTCAAAATTAATAGAGCAACACACAGGTCCACATATTCTACTCTTTCCATAAAAAAATCATCAACCAAAAGGCATACCACGTTGTCCCTAGCATATATGATGCTAAGGCCTAGTAATATGGAAGTATCTGAGTGAAATACCTCAAATAAAGAGGAACAACAAGTACCCTACTAAAGGCAAATCAAAACAAAACAGAATCAGTACAGAAGCAAATGTATAATATAATTTGAACTTGTTGCTCTATCAAATACCACTCCCCTGCTCTCCCCTCCCCTTAATTGAGATATCTAAGCGAAAAATCAAGGATAAACAAGTGTTCAAACCAGTTTGCACACGCCTTGCCAATGGAAAGAAATACATTTGATAAAGTCTGGATAAGCACGAGCTGCTTGAATACCACGATATCCAGTGGTGGATCCAAAAATTTTGTATCGTGGGTACTCAACTATTTTTAGCTCGAAAATTGCTACATTGAATGGGTGTTCAACTAATATATTTTAATGAATTACTAAATTTTGTATATAAATAATAACATTGTCACAAAAGGCAATGGGTGCTTAAGCACCCATAATGTGCAACATAGGGCCGCCACTGACGATATCACAAAGAAAGAATGTCTTTGATAGTCAAGACTAACACAAGCTGGCCCAAACATCACCATTATATCCCATCGACAAGTACATACAATTTAGTTCACATTCTAAATCAATGGAACTTAAAGATCGAATTAAGTTGATCACAAAGAATTCAGTATTTTACTATTTTCTCAATGAAGATGATAAGAAGAGCTGGATGAACAAACAAAAAATTCTCTCTTCATTGTCTTTTAACATTCATGTACAAAAAACAAACCCCTAATTAGCCATTTAATAGCTAGCTACATCATATTTGGGCATAAAAGACTCTACTCTTCAATATAATCCAATGATTCCCCCAAAATGTACAAATTATAAACTATATTCCTATTATAAAAAACAAAACAATTTTTTTTTGAAAAACTCCTAAAAGACTTACCTTTTTTATGTTTCTATGAAATTCCTCAAATACCCTTCCACTTCGGGCTTGCCACTGGAAGTGTCGGCGACAAAGGGAGCTGCTGAAACCCTAGTTGACGGGACGGGGAAAGCAGAAGACCGGGAGATAGCAAACCGTACGGCGACCTTGGCGACGGCAAACACCCAAACGGAAGTGGCGATGAGGGAAAAGCCAGAAACGGGGGTAAAACAAAGGAGGAGTTTGTCGGTGGCGGAGGAATGTTCTGTTGATGCGGCTGAGGAGGCGGAAATGGTGGCTGCTGCTGCGGCGCACCGAAGTTGTTCCACCGCGGAGCTAGTGGTGATAGCCCAGTAGAGAATCGCTTGGAATCGGAATCAGTCGAAGCAGAAGCGATTGAGCACTGTAGAAACCTCATGTAAGCGGAGATCGGCGATTCCGCCGACGCATGCACCGCCGGAAACGGTGGGAGAGGAGATAACGGCTGTGCCTGAACAGGCCGTTGACCGCCAACAAACCCACCACCAGCAACGGCGTTAATAGAACCATTCACAAACGGAGGTGGGCGGTTGCTAATCTGAGCAAGCGGCGGAGGACGAATCCTCTGCAACCGTGAACTTGCAGCCTTGGGTTGTTGAATAGGCGGAGGAGTCGAAATCCTTTCATGAGCAGGGGAACCCGTAAGCTTCTGAACAACATCCCTAAAATCACTCTTGTTAATATTATACACCGGCGGCTGTTGCTGCGGCTGAGGCTGCAAATTTTGCGGCCCAGCTGGAGGAGGCGGAGGAGGAGGAGGAGGAAGAGGCGGTGGAGCGTGTTGGGTCTGCGCCTGCGCCTGCGGAGGATTCTGGTTTTCAAAAAAAGCAGGTTTTCTAATGGGTTTCGAGATCTTATGAGAGATTTTGTTTAGGTGCTTCAAATACATATCTCTATTACCACTGCTACTACTACTTGCTGAAGTAGCAGTAGAATCACCCTCACCAGAAGAATTACAGCTTTTATCCATTAAACAATAGAGCAGCAGAGCTTCCCCAAACCACTCTTTCTCTCTCTAGAAATGGAGTTATTATATAAAAACAGAGTATCTATTTTTTTCACTAAAAACAGAGCAACAAATTAAAATAATAGTACTATATATTCCCTTTTTTTATATTACCAAAAAAGTAGTAGTAATGAAGATTCAAACTTGATACAGTAAGTAAAGAAAGAGAATGAAAAGAAGAAAAAGATGGAACTAAGGGGGGCGGGGGAAGATTTGTTTTGCTTTAACTTTTGGGAAATGGGGATTTTAGCTTAAAAGAAGAGAATGGGGCTTTGTAAATGAAAGGGTTTTAATTAAAAGAGTAGAAAATGGAGCCTGGTGGGGGAGGGGAGGATACACCGTAGATTCGTGAGTTGCATAGAGGAAGAAGATGATGATGAGAAAAGATGCGTGTGATATCAGTTTTTGCTAAGATAAGAATGGGCTTTATGTGAGTGATTACGTTTTAATTTTGTCTGCTTCTCTAGTTTAACTTTGTCAGTCTAAACACCTCAACTCGTCGTTTTTTATGTAAAAAATATCTTTTTAACATCTTATAAATCATGTGTCGTTACCGTAAGTGTCCATCGGTCATAGTAAAAACGAATTAAGATCAAATTAAAATGTTTAAATATACACTTTCAAAGTAAAATTAAATTTGAATAATTGTTATGTATTATGTCTATCTACAACTACCTATGAGCTTGAACGATGCAAATCAATTTTGCGTTATCTTAATTATTTTTCTGGACTTGATTATTTGTGGAGTACCCCTACAACTTTAATATGGCAAACAGGCAAAGAGCGTAAAAATATAGTCTTTTGTAGATAATTATAAATCGTTAATTATTGCATAATTACACAAAAATCATTTATTTATTTTAAATATGTATGTTTTACTTGCGTCCTCTTAATAATAAATAATAATATATATTTTAACCCCAAATTTGTCGTATTTTATCTCTTTTCTAATTATATAACTATTTATTTTATTCTATTTTCTTTTCTCATACAAACTTTGTAACAAAATAAGAGAAAAAATTATTGAAACTCCGTTATGTTCTAATGTTGGTCAATACATTTTAAAATGTTACTTCAATTCCATGAATTACTAAACGGGGTCCACCGTTATCATATGGGTGATACTTTGATTAATTTTATCCCCTCATTTTTTTTTGGTTGAAATTATCTGATACTCATATAAGTTCGACTATATTCGAATTGTGTCGAAAAGTTTTATATTGTGATAAAGTATTCTCTAAAAAATGAATGTGTATTCGAAGAGACTCAAACCCAAGACCTCTAAAATAATACAAAAAGTTACAACTACACCATAATCGTTGTTGGTGATTAATTACACAAGTATTTAAGTAGGTACCAAATGTTGTGTTCGTTTTTATGGACGGTTTGGAGAAAGACATATATATCTTATATTATAAAGTTTATATCATTTTAGAAATTCAAGTGACATGATATATGTCATTATATTCGATTTGAACAGGACATCTAATTATCTTCAAACCAACTTCTCTTTGTTTATCTTCTGTGTAATAGAGATCATAGGGAAAAAATTTATTTACACAACTAGATTAGTTTTGTAAAGAAACTGCAGCCAATTTTCATTAAATCATTTTTTTTATATAAAAAGGACCTTAAAATAATAAATAACTCATAAATTATAGTATGACTAGTGTATAAAAAATAATTTGCATTGTGTATATAACTTAAATCAGTGAAATTAAATGCAATCAATTTTTACCATCTGAACGGTCTTATTTTTCTCATTCGATATTATTGATTTATGGTACAATTTGGTTGGGCTTTAAAGAGCAAAATAAAGTTAATACTTTACTTAATTCCGAGGCAATAAATGGTTTTCCATTATTTTTAGATTAACCGTTGGAAATTAATTTTATTCTAGCTTTATGAACGATATTCTCTCTGTTCCATTTTAATGTCAATTAAGCCCTTTTAATGTCTATTAAAAAATAAAAATACAAATTGTAGTTTACTAACTTATTCCTATATAATAAAAGTAGATTGATTTTTAAAAAAATATTGTGCATATTTCTTTATTTTAATAAATATTTTATCAATTTTGATTTTGAATTTTTTAAATAGCACTTCTTTTTTTTAGCTAATATGATAGTTAAAAAGACGTAGTCAGTAGTAGTTTAGTAGTAATAATGACCCTTTGGAGTGGATTTGTTTCCAATACGACATGTAATTACAGAAACCTAATTAAGATTACTTTCATTTGCATTGATTAATTTACCAAAGGTTACAAGCCCAATGACTCTAATTAAGCTATCCTAATTTGATTAGATTCACTATTTTTACATTAAAGCAAATTTTGACTGAGTCAAATTTATTTTTGACCGAATTATGTTTGACCATTTTCAAAATATTATGGAAACAGCAATAAAGCATAAAAGTATTGTGTTCAAAGGATTTTCATTTCAAAATTAATCCTATATCTGTGATATTGAGCAAAAATAATTCTGGTTTATTATTCAAATTATATTTTAACAATCTTTGAGAGACACATCACTAGATGAATTTTCAAGACATGTCAATTTAGTGTTTAGTACAATGTAGAATGTATTTTCAAAAAATATTTCTGTGATAAAATTGATTTTCGGTGTTTGATCATCTTATATGTTGAATTAACTTTTTCAAAAATACATTTTTAAATAGAAAAATATAATATATATTTTTGTGCAAGTCGTAATTATTCAATTAATAATACTTGCTTCAGTTATTTGTCTAACATTTTGTGTCTCATTCCCCATATTTTTACTATTAGAATTGTGATGGAGTCTTTTCCAAATACTATACCATAATAGAATCAATCCTTCATTATAAAAAGAGATGAAACAGTAGTTCCAATGTTACTTATTAAAATTTTCCCAATAAAGTAAAATAATTAAACAACCAGTTAAAATTCAAGAATAGAAGTATAGTACTAGACTAGTAGTAATAAAAATGTGACCACACCTTATTCCTTTTTCCCTCAACATAAATACCATTTTATTAAACAAGTTTAATATTAATCAGATTCTTTATTTGCTTTCTCAAATGGTGTTCAATATTGATATTGAGATCCTTGGACCTTGATAAATTCGAGTTCACCTGCATTTTCATTTTGACTTTTGAGGGATTAAATCTGAAACTTTTAATTTAAGAATAGAGAAAATCATATTCAACCTATCAAAATCTTCGTGGATATAAACCAATGTGAACTCGAAATTCTGTAATTGTTTAATACAGTGCACAAAACCTTTTGTTTTGTGGATTATTTACGACTTCACAAGCATAGGGTGACGAATATTATAGGATGGTGGGAATTTAAAAGAGCTAGCACTTTTTTTCTTCTTAATTATCTTTGAGTATTGCTTTTGAATTTGTGTCCTCGATATTTCTTTTAAAATCTATAATGATGAAGTGAAATTTTGTCGGTTTTTTGTTTTTGGGATAACTATATACTCCCTCCGTCTCATTTTATAAGTCACATTTTTACTTTGCTTGCATTAAGAAATGATGTAATTTTACCCTTTGACCCTTATTTATTTATTTTGGAACTCAAGTTTTCAATCAATGAATATAAATTAATTTATTTTGATTAATTAATTTAACCAATGAAAATGAATCATTTACTTAACTTTTCTAAGTTGGTCAAATGTATGTTTTCAATGCTAATAACTCACAAGGGTAAAAAAGGAATAATATGCTAATTTATGCATTAATTTTATGAAATGACAAAAGTATTATGGACCAATTATTTATAAAAAGAAATGACATATAAAATGGGACAGAGGGAGTAGTAAATATGATTCTCATTTTATTTCTCTTCCAATTTAGTGTTGGGTTCTGAAGGGTGATTAGGGCGTCATGCGGAAACTTATAATTTGCAAATCATATGGTTGACAAATCAGACGACAAATAAAAACATACTAAAGACATATTAATAATATGGTTTGGTCAAGCGACCTACATATTGTTGAAAACTAATACTAGAAAAACATAAATATGTTTAGGAGAAATCTCCCCATAAACAAGACTCTTTAAATGACTACATTGTGAATGTTATTGTGTTAGAAGAAACAAACCTATATTTATAGAGTCCTAAAACCTTTCCTACTCCAAAACCTTTTCTTACTAGAAAAGGAGTCCTAAAAGGAGAGAATAAATCAAATATGAAAGAATATTATATTTTCCTTTTAAGAAAAGTAAAAACATTTATGGTAATATTTTGTCTTTTCTTTAAGAAAAATAAATCTTTTATGGTAAGAAAATCAGGGAAAAACCCTAACATTTAGGAATATTAGATCAAGATCCACAATTTTTTTTTGACAAATTAAAAATCTTATAAGAAGGCATTAGATCACAATTATGAAAAAGTTTTTAAGAAATACTCACTAATTGCAATATATATACTTTTTTTTAATAAAAAAATGGTGTATATAATGTTTGTTATTAATTTAATTTTTGTTGGACGTTTTCCGTTAAAATCAAACCAAATCAATTATGATTGTATTTTTTTTCTTTCAACTCTAAATCGAATCAAATCAATTCATAAGTCGGTCTCTTTTCCGGTTTAACACTGCTTTGTTAGTTTGGTACTTTGGTATTATTGATTGATTTTGTTTGAACAACTCCTAATTTACACTACTATTTAAATACAAGGACGATGTCTATGTGATGATCCAAAAAAGTAACATTTTCATAAATGAGACAATGATAAAAGTTTAATTTCAAGGAACTATAAATCAAGATATAATGGACCATTAAGAAATGTGATGTAGTGGATGAGATTGTCGTTATCTTCATCAGAGGTTTGAGATTCGAGCCTTGAGTATTGAAAAATCTTCGATAGGGAACATTTTCGCCCAAATGAGACATACGCAATACGAATACAAATTAATTAAACTTTAATATGAATATAGGACACCGAATAATGAAAAAAAAAAGACATCAAACGGGTTGCTAAGTCATTGTCAATGGACCAGAAGATTGATTCTTACCTAATTCTTTTAAGATGTAAAAAAAATATTCACAACTCTTTTAGCTTTGAGGTTAAAAAAAAAAAGGTTCCATTTAGAAACTTACGTATCTTTTTGTTCTTTCCCCCCACTTGTTGTGTACAAGTTATTGAGTCTTTAGACTCCAATAATTGGTATTTAGCTGTCAATTTCAATAAAGAAGTAACCAATGTTTCCGAGTTAATATCTCAAAAGGCCACTCAACTTTGAAAATTTATCTAATAAAGTCATTGAACTTTATTTTGTATCAATAAAATCACTTAATTTAGACTTTTATATCAATAAAATCACTTAATTAAATTTATCATTAAAAACAATTTGAAATAGCAAAATAAACTATTCTTTTATGTCATATAAATATGAACCCTATAAATAAATAAAAAAATTAAAAATTGTTTAACAAACTTTTACGAGCAAACTTAATTAATGAATAAATACTTTAATAATATTAAAGTATGTAAGCATTATGACATTATTATTATTATTATTATTTTAAAAAAAAAACATTTACACAAAATTGACTGGTTAAAGCAAAAAACTAAGTTGAAAAATTAACATTATAAAAAGGATCAAGATTTACAGAGCCAAAATAATTTTAAGCTTCAATGGAAAAGTACTATAATATATAATATATTATTTTTTTAAAGTTACAAAAGAAATAAGACAAATTTTATTCGAGCACTGTTGTTTAGTTTTTGCATTGTTGAAGAAAAGGGGTCAGTTATGATATATGTAGAAAGTAATTAATTGAGGTCACAATTTTAAACATTTTAGTACTCTTATTCGGTCTAATAAGTCCTAATTAGATCTGTGAGCGCAAATTTCATCAATAATTTGTTTGTGCTAATTCTTAGAAACAGATACACTAGTGGATCAATAAATAAAGAGGAACTTTCACAAATAGCCATTATAATAAACTTAATTATGCTCCATAGCTATAGTTTGCATATTTACGGGTTGTAGCTATAGTTTAAGCTGCCTCATTTGTATAATTTGCGGATTTGTATAATTTGCAGGTTTGTATAATTCGCAGTAGATTTGTATAATTCAGTTATTTTTGTATAAACTCGAAATAACGAATTTATACAATTACAAACATCAGAAGTGCAAATAGTTATACCAATTATATTATACAAATTTTGAATTATAAAAAAGTTATACAAATTCCGAATTATACAAATGCGTGAATTATACAAAACTAAAAAGCTGAGCTGTGTAATTATAGCAAAAAGTAAGCCGCGAATTATAATTAAGGTAAACTATAGCTATATTAAGTAATTAACTAGTATATATTTGCTTATATGCGTAATTTTCCCATAAATAAAACTCCTAATTATTTCTTTTTATTTAGTAATTAGTAAATTAAAATAACATCATAAGAGTATTTGTTTCACTAATTAAGTTTACCCATAAAAAAAATTAAAGTAGTTTTCTTTAATTTTATTTATTTGTAGGGTCTATTTTATATGACATAAAAAAAATTAATGATAAATTTTGTTGAGTGATTTTACTAACACAAATGTCTAAGTTGAGTGATTTTATTGATACAAAAGTCTAAGTTGAATGATTTTATTGATACAAAATAAACTTTGCTAGATTAATTCCTAAAATTGAGTGATCTTTTAAGATATTAACTCAAATTTTCCCTCAAGGATGTGGCAAGCAACTTTATAAGCTTATTTTCCTTTTGCATATAGAATTCATATTCACCCCAGTCCCCACCATTTGAGAAATGAAAATTATAAATAAAAAAAAACAAAGAAAATAACCAAAATGAAAGTGCTTAAGATAACATTTTCATTTTTATAAGAAGACTGCAATATTTATTTGTTCATTTATCACATATTTTTAGTGTATTTTATTAAAAATTTCTTCATAAATATATTTGTTCTTTATTTTAGAATAGTTAAAAGGTTTAAAATTATCTATGTCTTGAATATTTATACGTTGAACTAGGGGATAAATGCATAGAAAAGAAGTTGTACATGTCTGTGTAGTCTCAAGAGAGGAAGACCCGAGATCTGGATCAAGTGAAGTGCATCATAGACGCGGGAGGCAAAGTGTTGCTGAGAGATGCACTCATTAAAGAAGATAACGAATATACTTCTATAAACTCTTGAACAAAGCTTATTATACTTCAATAAGCCAATATATGTTAATATTACTATTCAAGGAGTGAATTTTTTTTAATGATATTTTCATAAAATTTTATGAATGATTAACACTTCAATTTCACTTATATGTTTGAAATTTCTAATTGAAGTGTTCTAATTCTATTTATAAGTTTGAAACTTCTTGATCTCAACATTGCAAATTCAATTGTTGGGTTAATATTTAGTGTACTGATGAACACACTAATTATGTTGATAAGCTTGACAAATATGTGATAAAGTTTTGTATTGAGACTTAGAGTGGGCTTGAGATGCTTCTATGGAGCCCATACCCAAAATTAGCCCAACAATGTAAGTGACCTTAGCCTCCTTCCATTGCTATTTGCTAGGCTTTTAGTGTAGATGTCTGGACTCTGGTTCATATCTTTGGTCCCTTATTTTGTAAATGGGTCGTTTGGTAGAGTGTATTAGCAAAAATAATGAATATATTAGCTTCGTATATGGTAATATATTATTTGGTACACTTTTTTATATTATGTATAACCAATGTTCTAGTGTGTACTACTAATATCATGAATTTTTAGGTAATAGTAATGCAAATGGATTTAATGCATGCATTAGCATGGTTAAAGACCCAATTACGCCTCAAAATTCTTTTAACATCTTTTCCATCATAGTTGTGGAGGATATTTTGTAAATACATATTTGTAAATCAAATTTTGTTTTACTCGTTCATTTTTACTTGTCCATTATTTTAAAAATGAATTTTCAATTTTACTTTTCATTTTTAATATATCAAGAAAAAACAATCAATTGTTTCCCCTATTTTATCTTCAACATTAATTATTTATTCTACAAATCAATTTCCAAAACCTAATTTATCCATCAATAATATAAATATTATGGTAAAATACTCATATTAATCATTATAGTACATATAGCTCAAATTAACTTAAGTTGCTTCATTAGAATTCTTATATATATTTAAGAACTTGAAAACTGACTTTTCAGAAAAAAAAGTTTTTTTTCTAATAAATAGACGTGTGTTTAATTTAAAACTTTTAAATATATTAAAAAATTAACACAAACAATATAATATTACTCCACCTATGAATGCATACTTGAAAATGAAATTCGAAAATTTCACTAAAACAATGCATAAGGAAGAAAAGGCAGCAAATTAAGTATAATTTCTCCTTTGTAGTTTGAGGTGGTTAAAATATAGGTAAATTTTATCATTATCTTGGAATAGAAAATTATTTTAAATAGACACTCAGCTTAAGAAAAATAATTTAAAGCAGTATAAATAAAAAGTTTTAGTGGAAATAGAGTCGATCATTAAAAAAAAAAAACAACAACGAGTTGTAAATATTATGTGTTTTTGTCTTGTTTAAAAATTACTCGAATACTTTCATTTTCAAGATTAGAAATTCTTAGTTACTCAATTTTTGAGGAAACGTGTCTCACATGATTGATAGTACTATTTTATTATAGTTAATCATGTAATTGAGATTACAATTTCGATTATTCTTTTAAAGGCTAAAGGTAAAAAAAAAAACGTATCTATTCACACTATTTGCAGAAGAATCTTTTTGATAATATTTTTTTTATGAATAAAGATAAAATTTTGAAAAATCTTAATAAATAAGTTTATTGAGTATTTAAACTTTTACTTTATTAGTAAAAGTTCCATTTTCTCCCTTTCCAGTTTCCACCCCTCTCCATTTTCCCTTCCTCTACCCCATTTTTTAAAGAAAAAAAGACAATATCCAATTCAGGATAAGTAAAAGGAATTCAGAGCACAATAATAAATAAATAAAATTTTAAAAAAGGTTCTTTTTTTACTTAAAAGTGGTTTTGTGAATGAAACTGTCACAAATTTAAAAATCCCCACGAATAATTACAAAAGAGTGAAACTCACACTAACTTCCAAGAATGTTGCTTTCTTTTTACTATTTTACTCTTATTTATATTCTAAGGTATAATCTATAATACATAATTTTATATGTACTTTACATATACGTCATTTCTTTTAAATTGAGGTATTTATTCATTTTTGAATATGTATCATCTTACTATTAAGGTTAAAATAGAAATATGCACATAAATTTTGTCATGAATTTTTGAAATGATAAATAGTTTAAAATAACTATTTTTAAAATTCATGTCTCATCATTTGAGACGAAAGAAATATATCTAAAGGACATTGACTTTTGAAGAGAAGTTTTGAAAATACCTTTGAACTTCACACAAATTAGGCATAATATATAAACATGACTCTTAACTTGGCGTCAGCTGACAACTATAACCTTTAACTTTGGGTGTGTACAAGTAGACACATTCGTCCTACATGGCACCCTACATGAAAATTTTGTGTCCTATATATGTGGTGTCCTACATTTATTATGGGCATAATACATAAATTGGACCCTAAACTTGGCTTCAAATTTTAAGTATGACCTCTAACTTTCATAATGCACAAGTATGCACTTTAACTATCTAATTCTTAAACAAAAAAACACGCGAATCCAACAGCCAAATTGTGTGATATACAAACGCTCCTACGTGGCTTATTGAGTCACTCAGTGGCTGCCACGTAATTAAAAAATTACACGTATTTTATAATTAAAAACAAGAAGAAATTAAAATACAAAAGGGTGGGGTCGTATTTTCTAGCCCTAATTTCTTAAAAAACGACCAGAAATTGTGCACAAAAAGAGAAAAAAAGCTTGAGTACTAGAACTAGGAAGAAGAAGAAGAAGAAAAATTGGATTTTGATTTGAAAAAAATAAAGATATATTTAAAAGGGATTCATTAAGAGTAAAATTGTCATTTCCGTTTTTTTTTTACTGTTGTGGGCCTCGAAAAATACCCCTGACGCTCCTGAATTGCGTCTCAATCACGCGTTATGCCAGGTTGGATTCGCGTGTTTTTTTGTTTAAGAATTGGATAGTTGAAGTGCCTACTTGTGCACTTTGAAAGTTAGAGGTCATACTTAAAATTCGAAGCCAAGTTTAGGGTCCAATTTATGTATTATGCCATGTAAGACACATGCATCTACTTGTTCAATTTGATACATGTTTAAGGGTCTACTTGTGCACACTCAAAGATGGAGGGCATATTTATCCGTTGAAGCCAAGTTAAGGGTTATGTTTATGTATTATAAAAGTTTCATGTTCGAATTATTGACCACCTTAAAAACATCTTTTTACTTGACTAACTGAACTTAAATACATCCGAATTTTGCAACACTAGTGAAATACACTGCTGAATTCTTCTTAATTTTAGGGGTGTTTTCAACTGTTATTACGACTTTTTATTAAAACTTTCATGCTTTTATAAGAGTTTGAGACCACTTGAGAGTATCATACTTCAGAGTGTATCTAAGTTTAGTTAGTCATGTAAATAAGTATTTTTAATACTGTCAATAACTTAAAAACGAAACTAATAATTTACATCAAATTGAGAAACGTTATTCTCTCTTTTTAACTTTTTGATACAAAGTAGCGGCAACACACAACTTATTTAGGGGTCGTTTGGTAGGCCGCATTAAACTAAATAGTCCATGTATTATGTATGGTATTATTTAGTACTATGTTTGGTAGGAAATTGGGTCTATGTACCTCCTACATGGTATTATAGAATGTATTACTAATACCTTCCATTTGGAGGTATTAGTAATACATGGGATAAGTCTATGTAAAGACCAAAATATCCCTCAAATCATTTTAATTATTTTGTTTATTTCCTTGATTTTATGGTTTATATTTGTACTAGTAAATTTATTTAAATAAATTAGCTTACAAATTATTTAGAGAGAGTTGTTTGTTACTAAATAAATCCAATACAAATTAATACAATATTTGAAATGTGAGTTATTTAACATTAACTAATTAAAAAGGTAAACATATCACCACATGACGTTTGTAATCTTAATTGAAGGTGTGTATATATATATATATACATTGTTTGTGCGATTTCCTAATTATTTGTATTTTGAACAATTTATAGAATTGAATACATTTTAAAATTACAACTTGCAATTTTTATGTGTAAATGTATATGGTTTATTCAATTTTACTATTATTTACCGTCTTTTCAATTTTAAAAGTTGATAGTTTATCTTTTTTTTAAATTGAAAATTTACATTTTGTAAGTGATCAATTTACTAAGATAACAATTATTTATCCTCAAATAATTTAAGTGAAAAAAAGGCAAACATGACAACAAAATTGTTCTTCGCATAGCTAGTTAGAAGATAATAAAAAAATAATATTGTCCGGCAATTATTTACCTTAACCCAATTGCATAATAATTCAAGGTTTAGTTGAAAAAGAGTTTTTTATAAAGCTTTAATCCAAACACAAGATGAGCTGAGAAATAATGAACCAAACACTTAGTATATATAATCCTGCATTACTAATCCTAGCATTATTAATCTTCGTACCAAACGACCTCTCAAAGTAATATATAATAAAGAAGTTTGATGAGGAGAAGAAGACTTCTCTCAATTATGGGGTCGAATTCTGCATCAGAGACAGCAGGAAAACCCATTAGATGCCAAGGTTTTCTCTTTCTCTAACATTAGTTTCTTGTTTTTTTCGTATTAATTACGTGTGAATCACGCTTTGAATATTAGCTTAATTGTTTGTTGTTGGATTAAACAGCTGCAGTGTGCAGAAAAGCAGGGGAACCTCTGATTATTGAAGAAATTGAGGTTGCTCCTCCTACTTCGTGGGAAGTTCGGATTAAGATTCTTTGTACTTCCCTATGTCACAGTGATGTTACTTTTTGGAAATTATCAGCTGTAAGTTTATCAATAATACTTTAAATTAGACTAATTTATCTCTATGTTCTTCATAATTTACTACTAAATTGTAATTAATTTCCTCAGGGACCAATTTCAGCTTTCCCCAGAATTCTTGGTCATGAAGCAGCTGGGTAATTAGCTTCATTTCTTTATCAAAAATTGCTAATTTTGCTTCTATATATAGTTTATTTTTTAATTAAATTTTCATTTTTATATATATAAACTGCTACTCTCATTTTTATGAATAAGGCTTTAAGGCATAACGTATCTTGAGTTTAACTCAATTTCAAAAGTTAGCTCATGAGGGGAGTATTGTTACAGTATGGTGGCCGGAAAGAAAGACGATTCTCGTCTTTTATGGTGTTTGTGAGAGCAATTTGAGTATTATGAATGGGCCTCGACCAATATGAGCAAATAAGTCAATCCAACACCAAATTATGTGGCTATGTTAGGGATCCAGGTTGATAAATAGAAGTCTTGAGGGAGAAATATGATTATGCATATTGTTGAGTAAAATGTCTAATTCCTCTCGTCTCCATCCATACTCTGAGCATCTCGTACCCTTGTGATTTTCAGTTCATAACTTCATTAGAAATGGTAAGGTAAGGTAAAGTCTAGCCCTCGTTGCTTGTACTTATTCGTATGGAGGATTTTTATTTTATTATTAGTAAAAAACACCGCTAGACAGACTGTCTAATGGAATAAATTCACCAATATGAGTTAAATTTTTTTTTTTTTTTTGGTTTAGTGTGGTGGAGAGTGTAGGAGAAAATGTGGAGGAAGTGAAAGAAGGTGACATAGTAATACCAGTATTTCAAAGAAACTGTGGAGAATGTAGAGATTGCAAGTGCCCAAAGGGAAATATTTGTTCAAAATTCCCTGAGGATTTTCACTTTGGAATGCCAAGAGATGGAAGCAGCAGGTTCAAGGACAAAAATGGAGAAAAATTGTACCATACATTATGTGTTTCCAGCTTTACTGAGTATACTGTTGTGGATGTCACACATGTGGTGAAGATGAATCCTCATTTTCCTATTGATAAGGCTTCTTTACTTTCTTGTGGGGTTTCCACAGGTTTGTTTCAATCCATTTGCTTCTAAACAATTTTTTTATTTTTTTTAATACTACACATTTGCGGAAGTGTGGCCTTTTGATCAATGCAAAGGTCAATAACTTTTTGTGTATCATAACATATATAAAAGTGCGCATCATCTTAAAGCAAAAGTTATCCCTATCTTATGTTGAGTTGTGATTTTGATCAAATATCACACTTGGTTTTATAATTGTTAAAGCCACACTTTTCAAGCGCGGTTAAATACGTTATATATTAAGCAAAAGAATTTATTAATTTGTTTTTTTCTATTTTTGTAGGACTGGGAGCTGCATGGAGGGTTGCAGATATTGAAGAAGGTTCCACCGTAGCAATATTTGGACTAGGAGCAGTGGGACTAGCGGTAACTCCATTTTTTTATTGAGCAATAAGTTTGCAATTAATGATTAAAAAATTATGTTAGATGCAGACGATATAACGACATATATATTAGCAATGGATAGCTAATTGTTTGTGCCTATTATGAAATTTGTGGTCTAAAATGAGTCACAAATATTTGTGTGGTCTAAAGTGAGTCACTCCTAAAGAGTACTTTCAAGTTCAAGCAAAAAATAAAAGATATTTTCTGGAAAATATTTTTCATTCACTAACGAAACATTAAAAAATATTTGCTTGTCAATCAAACATGAGAAAATAAGTTAAAAAAACACTTATTTTCCAAGAAAACATTTTCCATGTAAGACATATCCTTCATACCAAACACACCCTAAGAGTGAAATAGACATTGTAAAATTTAGTTGTTTCTAAGTATGTATGTGTATATATATATATTATATATATATATATATATATATAAATGTATCATTCTTTATGGAACTCACTAAAAATGAAAACAAATCATATAAATTGTGACAAAGAAAGTGTAGTGTAAGTAAGATTTGAATTTTTTATACTAACTCATTAGGTTGTGTTTCCATAATAGTAATACAAACGCACCTATTAGTCATTTTTAATTTAGTGATTAATTTAATAACAACTCATTTCCAGTAATATTGCTAGCAGCAGTGGTATTGATACAGACCACCCAATGTATAAGAAATTCATGGATTTTATGAAATCCAAAAAAGAGACAGATAATAGTCCCCCCTCATATTCATCAGCTCTTACGGAAGAAGAGAACATTGAGGTATTTGACCTAAATGAAAAAAGAGAAGTTATACTTCTTTTAGAAAACAGTGATATGAAATGGAAAAATGAGCCATGGCAAATAATGTCCAGATATCTGGATACAGTATGTTATACGACAGCCACTTATAAGTACAGAATGAATTATGAGATCATACTCTCAGCAACAGGGTCTTGTGAATTTCAACATTTCTACCCTGCAAACACGAGAAAAGTTTATAATTTTTCTAAGTTTATTATCAAGAAGATTATATCTCCCGAAGAATGGGGGATGAGTCCTCTAAAGGAATTGGATTATATCCATCCAGACCAAAGAATAGCGGTTA
>JAJOOO010000497.1:0-42715 GCA_029582685.1 Solanum piurae | reverse complement strand
TGAAAGACTTTTGAAATACTTTATGAACTTCTCTTAACTTGACTCTTGACTTCTCTTGACTTGACTCTTGACTTCTCTTGACTCGACTCTTAACTTTCCTTAAATTGAATTCATGGATTCAAGGATTATGATTTGTGATAGGAAAGATCTCATGATGTTTAGGAATGATTTTAGATATCTAAACATGAGAAAAGATCAAAATATCAAAATTAGAGGGTGGGTCCACGATGCGGAGAGGCATTTAAATTTTAGTTTCGAAAATAGCTTTTGAGATAGAACACTCCGTGACGGCTCCGCGACGTGAAACGAACTTTCCCAAAACTGGGAAGCAGCTCCGCGACGCGCCACCACCACTAAATTTCGACCGACGAAATTTCTTCTTCATTTCCCAGCCCCAATTCGCCCAAACTCAGTTTTTTTTTCTCAAATTTCTTTTTAGATACAGATACCCAGCAAATGTACCTAAGAAACCAACTCAAAACGACTCAATAATGCGACGTATTGAGTTGGAGTGCCAAAATGAAATTTAGGGACAAGTTTAAGGGTCTGCATATGTGTTTGACCTTTTTTAAAACTATATTTATTATATTTGAATCTAGCTAAAGGAAATTTATGTAAAAAGAAATAGTTTGTAAACGTAACAAATCTAATTTTTAAATAATTTATATTCGTAGCAACAAGCAACCTTCTAAGAAAAGTAAAACTAAGATAGTATACGAGTACTCGTTTCATCCTAACCGAACCACCTCAACTACAACCTGAATATAAATCAACCCAACCCAACAATTTATAAGCACACTTCACAAGTTTCCATAATCAAAGTCCAACAATTACAGTTCATCAATCACAAGTATCAAATCATCATCACACGAATCAAGATCATCAAGCAGAACAATCAAATATACCAAACAAGAATATCAAGATTATCATGCACAAATATCAATAGAGACTCATGGGGAACACCCAGAGTTCAAGTACTCATCGACAAAGACCTCGGCATCAACACAACACTCGTCGGCAACAACCTAGACATCAACACAATACTCACCGGCAATGACCTCGCCATTAACACAATACTCGCCAGCAACGACCTCGGAATCAACACAATATTTGCTGGTAACGACCTCGACATCAATAACACTCACCGGTAAAGACCTCAACTTCATTCACACTTGTCGGCAAAGACCTCAACATCAATCACACCTACCGACAAAGACCTCGACATATTCACACTTGCCGAAAGACCTCGACATACTCATACTCACCGAAAAAGGCCTCGACATAATTACACTCATTAATTAAGTCCTCGAGATCAATAACACTTGTCGGTAATGACCTTGTCATTCCCCTTTCATAATAGCCAGGACCACTTAGATTTTCTAAAAAAAGGAAAATCAGCACAAACAAATATGATTTAGTGAGCACAAACAAAGAAGAAAAGAATAGTAAAATTAAGCTAATTTACGTGCACCAACTATCAACATGAACTTGAGATAACCAATTACCAGCATCCCTTAAGAACTTTTTGCTCAGCATTTCTGCGAGTGGAGTTGTGCTTGTTGCAATTCTTGGCGCTATAATTGGTGTTTCCAATTTTGATCCTATTAAGCGGACTTAACAAGCACTATTCTCAACTATCTTCTTGTATCTATCTCATGTTTCCGGTCAAGATCAATAAAATGTTTACATAACTATCAATTCTTAGCTCAGATTTCTTTATTTTAGCTTATTTCTTCTTATGAAGAAACACACCTATCTAAGGAAACATGTAACTAGCAGTCGAGCCATAGCAATAGCTAAGACATGTTTATTTGTTTACTCTTGAAGAGGCAAGCTGCGTTTATCATAATAGCTTAAAAAAATCTAGCAAATGCAAATATTAAAATGCCTGATAATGTCTCCCAATAGATGTAAAGATGAGCTTCTCCGAACTTGAAATCCAAATTTTATATTATAAAATAAGAACAATTGAAAAATAATTCCATTTCATACATCTAAAATAAGAACAACTGAAAAAGTGTATGAATAAACCCTAATTTCTCCAAATCCATCCAATTGAGAAAAAATGTACTGAAATTTTAAATTATTTAAACACATAGAGGCTTCTATCAGCCGGCAGCCGGCCATCTCCAGTGGCTGTTCTTTTAACATCCATATATGAATTTCCACCTTTACCTTTGAACAATACCACTATTACTAATAATCCTACTATCTCGTTGCCTAAAGAGGTCTCATTTGCAGACTATCTTAATCAATCAGGTCCACAAAGTCATGAAAGTCTTAGAAAGAAATTTTCTATGATTGGGTGTATCCCACAGATCAATTGGACAGAGGAATAAGTTGATAGGATGAATCAAATTGAAGATCTGCAATTCGCGGTGATTGGTAAGTTTACATATGAATGGAATGATTTAGAAGAGCTGAGGAGGATTATACCTCAACAATGTGAAGTTAAGGGCAGCTGTTAGATTTGTCTCCTTCGTAGCAAATATATTCTTATAAGGTTGACAATGTAGGAAGATTTTGTTAACCTAGTTTCTAAGGGAGCTTTCTATATCAAGTGTAAAGATGGGTATTCGTACCTAATGCACACATTGATATATGATTCTAGGTTTAAGGCTAGTGAAGAAACCTCAATGACCATGGCGTGGATTTCTTTTCCTAACCTTTTGCCCACTTTTTTCGTTAAAGAATGTATATTTTCTTTAGCTGCTCCTGTGGGAAAACCTATACAACTAGATGAATCCATAATCAATAAGTCTAGGCCTAGTTGTTCTCGTGTGAAGGTGATGGTTTGTAACAATCTGCTCCCGTCGTTATGGAAAAAGCCAATGGGGAAAGAATTGGGCCAGAATACTTTTGGGTAGTGACTTGGAAATTCCTAGCCTAGTCCTGATTTGGATAAAATATGAGTCAGGTTAGGTATGGAGAAATCTGGTAATGAATGGGCAATTTAATTATGAATTTGATCCTATGAATGGATAGAAAAGACGTTAAGGAGCCAATACAACTTTATGGAATCAAATTCGGGTGAGTAGAACTCCCGAAATGGATATTAGTGTGAACGGGTAGTTTTTGAACATCAAGTGTTGAAGGTGTGTTGTGGAATGGGAGTTTGAAACTTAAATTCCGACTCTCTGTCTCTGTGCAAGCTGCCAGAGCGGGATGGGGTTCGTCGTAGCGGGCCAGTCGTGACTTAAATCGGGTAAAAACCCCAAAAACATTATTTTTCTACAACTTTTGTTCTTGAGAGCTAAGAGATGACCCAGGGTAAGTTCTTGTCAGTTTTCCACCTCTTCTAGCTCTAAAAGTAAGATTTTTACTCCCCTAATCCATTTTTCGATCCGTAGAACTTAGATTCTTGGGTAATTATCACTAGGGGAGGGTTTTTGACCTGAAACTAATAGTGGGAAAAAACCTAATTGAACATTAGGATCTTGGGTTTGGCCATGGATAGATAGATTGATTATTATCAGGGTAAACTAGGCCTTGTTTATTGATCCTTGCATTAATTGATTTTTTTTATACCACGAACAAGTGGAAATAATATGGAAAGGGAAGACTCAAGTGTCTTAGAAGGATTCAAGCTTGGTTTTAAGGTAGGTGATGGTTTGATTTCATATTTTTGTGATATATGTCGGTAATTGCTTCATTGTAATGCATGCATGTATGTGAATGAGGCACTGTATTCAAACCTAATGGAATGATTACGAATGAACAATTGCATGCCATGAACCTAATACTTGATTGTATTATTATGAGTATGTACATTATGGGTGTGATTGTGATTGTGGTTGTGCTGATTGGTTCAGGTGTCACGTTCCGACATATATATTGGATTGGGTGTCACGTTTCGACACATATATTAGATCGGGTGTCACCTTCCGACACACAAACAGTTTGGGTGTGGGTTCCATGAGAGGACCATCGTACTGTCGTATCTACTTGTTATTGAGAATGTGGAATTGTACATTGCTCCTAAAATGATAACTGATTTATATATTATGTATAAACGTTTTTACTGTGTTGTGATTGCTTGTATATGTTCGCTTACTGGAATAGCCGTTTGATCCTACCAGTACACTGTGGTTGTGTACTGATGTTGCACTTGCTCATTCTTTATTGAGTACAGGACATTTTTAGGCGGCTACTGATAGACCTCAGCTAGGAGATCAGTGATCGAGATCGGATTCAAGGGTGAGCCAGTTCTTTCAGGCTTCCATGGATCCTTCATTTTTGTTTAGTCCATTCTCTTCGGACTCAGACTAGTATTTATATAATTTTTATGTTTGGTTGGGATTGTACCCCTTTTTTTAGACTTGTTGCACTTTAGATGTTTTTGTACAATGACTTTTAGTTCTAGGAGTTCACTTCCACAATAGTTGTTTGTTGTTTTGTTGAACTTCTGGAGTTAATGGGAACTCCGTATTTTTAGTCATTTAAACCTACTTCTGTATCTTTAAATGCTTAGTTTTTTTGTTAAGGTTGCTTAGTCTGGTTATAGTAATAGTTCTCCACCGGAGGATTAGTGTGGGTGCCAATCACAATGGTCTGGATCGTGACATGGTTGATCTAAAAAATAAATTCCCGAAGGTTGTTCGAATGAACATAGTGAATGAATCTACTAGGGAAGTGAGGTCTAATATGATTGTTATCAGTTACGATTATGTTCCCAAATATTGTATCGGTTGTAAAATGCAAGGTCATAATAAGGAGGAATACAGAATGAGTAATTCACCAAATCATAAAGAGGAGGAAAAGATACTTCATGAAAATGGTGGAGAGATAAGGATCAAGGTACCTGAACCTATTCCTTCGAAATTCCATAACGTGCATAGATTCCAAAAAGGTAAATCTAGAGTGCTTTCAAGTGTTCGGGTGGTTAGGGACCCGGGTCAGTGGAATGTAGTGAAAGATTCAAGATCAGTTGCAGTTCCTATTCCAATAGTGATCAAGAAAAAGTTTGATGCTCTAATACATAATGAGGAGGAAAGGATTGCTGAAGAGACTTTACAAGTAGCAAATCCAGCAAATGATAATATTACAGTTCAAAATAAAGAGAAGGTAATGGAGAGGCCCACTTCAATAAAGGAATAGATCTTTAATTCTTGTGAGCTATAAAATGGAACTTCATTGGCAACAGTTCCAATAGTCCGAGTAGTACCTATTGAACAAGTCAAAGGTAAGTAGAGTCAGTTGTTGGTGGATAAAAAAGAGGGAATCAATAAATCAATGACTATTGTTACTTAAATCTTTTTAGCAGCCAATAGTCAATATATTCAACAAAGTAAACATGAAGGAGATATTGATGCTAGCAAAAATGGCCATTCAAATATATACAAGTGATGATATAGTTCCTTTGTGTGCTGATTTTGATAATCATGATGACAAAGCGGTGGACATTAATATTTGAGGGAGTATGACAGTAGTGGTGGTACCTACAGTAGTACAAGAAGATGATTCCCAAAGGTTGATTATGTGAAGAGAATCTCCTAATAAAATCTTACATGATATCAGATCACATAATGTGGAGGATAAGGTTTTGTTAGAGATTGAAGCACCTGATCATCACGAAAAGAAAACAATGGTGAAAGAAGAGGAAACTGAAGTCACTGATGATACTTTGGATTTCATAGCCAAAGATGTTGACTTGTCTCCAAGAATGTAGAAAGCTGCAAGAAGATGTAAAAAACAGGGAGATGGTGAAAATATTCAACCCATAAAAACTCAACTATAGAGAAATAAATCGGTTACTTATAGATGATGATGTCCTTTATTTAGAATATAAGGTTGGTGAAGTCACAACAAGCTTTCCAAAGAATGCAGATGCTACACAAGTGCCATTCACTTTTATTGCTTTTTTAGAACCTTTTCAAGATAACACATACATCAACAAGTATAGAAGAAGGTTGAGAATTCCAGTAGCTACTTCTAATTGTAATGGAAAAATATGGATTTTTACAAATCATGATTTTGATAGTAAGATTATTAGTAATACTGATCAATAGTTAACTCTTAACTTGAAGCATCAAACCTTGCTTTACATTTTTCATATCACTATTGTATATGCTAAGTGTAGTGCAGATCAAAAGTTGGAGTTATGGAATGATATTAATCATGTGGCAACTGTTATTAGTGGACCTTGATTAGTTGGGGGGGGATTTTAATGTGGTAATAAACGCAGAAGAGAAAATAGGGGGTCTTCATGTGTTAGATGTTGATCATAAAGATTTTGAATGTTGTATTTCTAATTGTGAGTTGACAGAAGTTCCCTTCAAAGGTAGCCCATTCACATGGTGGAATGACAAAGCTGGTAATGATTGTATTTTTGAGAGGTTAGGTAGAATTCTCATTAATCAGGAGATGAAAATTTGGTTTAATCATACAGAAGTGGAACACTTACCAAGAATTGGATCTGATCACGCTCCAATGGTACTATGCTATGAAGAAAATCATACAAGATATAACAAACCATTCAGCTTCCTAAATTTCTGGACAGAGCATGACAATTTTCAAGAGATTGTTAGATAAAATTGGGTTTTCAATAATTTTGAGAATTCGCTTATTTCGTTTAAGAAGAATATCAAGAGGGTCAAGACTTCTTTGACCAAATGGAGCAAAGTTACTTTTGGGGATATTTTCAAGCAACTTATTATCAGAGAGGATATAGTTAGAATTAAAAAGAAGCTATTTGAAGAAGTCCCAAATGCCTTAAATAGATCAGTGTTACAAAGGGCCCAAGTTGAACTTAAAAGGCATCTTCAATATGAGGAAATCTTTTGGCAACAAAAGGTTGGTTATGATTGGTTCGAAAATGGGGATAGAAATACAAGATTCTTTCACAGTATAGTAAAGGGCAGAACGAAGAGACTTCATCTTAATAGAATCCAAAATTCCAATGGGATATGGATAGAAAAAGAAGGGGTTATAGCTATTAAAGCCATTGATTACTATCATAAACAATTTACCCAAGAAAGGGATGCGACTGATTTCTCTTTACTGACATATTCCTAATTTGGTTATTGCTGATGTGAATGCATTATTATGTAAAGTACTAGGTTAGAGGAAGTAAAGAATGTTGTTTTTAGCTTGAATGGTGATAGTGCCAGATCCTGATGGTTTGACAGGGAGATTCTACCAATCTTATTAGGATATTGTTGGGAATGATGTAATAACAATGGTACAATTTTTTTTTCAAGGTAAATCTTTACCAAAGTACATTACTTACACTAATCTAGTGCTCTTACCTAAGAAATAAAATGTTCAATCTTTCTCGGATTTGAGATATATTAGTTTGAGTAACATCATCAATAAGATCTTGTCCAGAATAGCTCATCACAGACTGGAGACCTTGCTGCCTAAGTTGATTTCAAATAACTAGTCTGGTTTTGTAAAAGGTAGAAGCATCATTAAAAATATTCTATTGACACATGAGATTGTTACAGATATCAGGAAGAGGGGCAAGCCTACTAATGTTATCATTAAATTAGATATGACTAAAGCATATGATAGGGTCTCTGGGTTTTTTCTAATGAAAGTTCTAAGAGAAATGGAGTTCTCTGATATATTTGTTGATTTGATTTGGAGGTTAATATCTAATAAGTGGTATTCAATACTGGTTAAGGGTCAATCACATGGCTTCTTTCATTCTACTAGAGGGGTAAAACAAGGAGATCCCTTATCTCCTACTCTATTTATTCTCTTAGCAGAGGCTTTATCTAGGGTTTTGAAGGCCTTGTTTGATGATGTGCATTTTATTAGTTTTGGTCTACCAAAATGAAGTATGAAGCTCGATAAGGTCAAACAGTTAATTAAAAAAAAGATCATTCTTTATTCATCAGAATGTTGCTGCAGATTTGAGAAAAGTGGTAGAAGATTGCACATGAATATCTAGAGGTCAGTTTCCATTCAAATATCTCGGTTGTCCCATCACACATGCTAGGAAAAGGAAGGAGCATTATGTTGATCTCATTAAAAGGGTGAAGGATAAAATTCAAGCTTGGAAAGGTAATATGTTATCCTTTGGAGGTAAGAAAGTTTTAATTACTAGTGTATTGCAAAGCATTCCTATTCATGTATTATCTGCCATAGCCACTCCCAAGTGTGTTTTGAAAGAGCGTCATAGATTTTTTGCAAAATTCTTTTGGAGTAATAACAATACTGGTAGAAGCAAACACTGGGCTGATTGGGATAAGGTATGTTTTTTCCAAAAATTGAAGGGGTTTAGGTTTTAGATCAATGAGTGATGTTTCTCAAGCTATGTCTGCTAAACTTTGATGGAAATTTAGAACTCAAAGGTCACTATGGACATATTTCATGTGGAATAAGTATTGCAAGAAGCAAATACCTACAATTCTGAAATGGAAAAGTGGTTCACAAGTGTGGAAGCATATATTGGAGAACAAACACACTGTTGAACAAAACTTGTGGTGGGAACCCAAAGGAGGATCTTCTAGTGTTTTGTTAGATAATTGGACAAATCTAGGTCCTTTATATCTCCAACCTACTGAATTATAAGGGTGTCATTCATTGGCTGATATTGATATATTTATTAAAGAAAATGGATGGGACTATGAACTTATGCAGAATGTTTTGCCTAGCAATATTGTTGAGCACATTAAATTGACTATGGGAAAAATCAATCCTTCTGAGGTAGTAGATAAACCTTGGTGGACAAAATCAAGTACTGAAAAGTTCACAATTAAATGGGAAGCTATCAGAAGTACGTCTCTCCCTAATGATGATTTTATGAAGTTGTGGGAGAAGGGACTTCCTTTTAAAATCTCATTTTTTGGTTGGAGGGTGTGGACACATAGAGTTCCTGTGGTTGCTATCATGTCCTCATGGATCTCTAATATTTCACATTTATGTCAGTGTTGTAGAGTCCTTATGAGGGAGACAATTGAGCATTTATTTTTAACTGGTGAAGTGGCATCTTTTATTTGGAGTTACTATGCTAGGGTTGTTGGTATACTTTGTCCTTGGGTACAAGTCAAACAAACTATGAAGAAATGGTGGGATGCTGAAGGCAATGTCAGATTGAGAATGATTTATCAAGCAATTCCTAATATTGTTGTTTGGTTTATTTAGAAGATCGAGGAGAAATACTGTGCTTTATGGTGGTTCATATTCTATAAATAAGGTTATATGGGATATCAATGCTACCATTCACAAGTTTATTAGGTTAAAATTCAATTATCTAAACTTTCCTAATACTTGGCCATTGATGGTAGTTGCACTGGAAAATATTAGACATGTTCTTCATAGCAGAGTATTTAGTTGGATGCCTCCTTCTATTGGTTGGTTAAATGTAATACATATGGAAGCTAAAGGTTTTCAGATTACAGATTCAACAAATCTAGTGGTTGAAGCTAGGGATATAAGGGAAGGTCTCCAATACTGCTTAGACAAGTAGCTTACCAACATTATCGTGGAAACTGACTCCTTGGAAATAGTGAACATTATTAATGGTGTTTGGGATATTCCATGGAGTGTTTCAGGGGAGGTTAATTGCATAATAAGGATCAAAAGTGTCATTAGAGTAAGGGTACAACACTCTTTCAGGGAGGAAAATATGCTTGCTAATTTTTTGGGTAACCTAGTTTTTAGTTTTGCAGGTACTTTTGAATTCAACTCATTTCAGAAATTTCCAAGTGCAGGAAAGAAAATACTTTTTTTTATAAATGCAATACTCCTATAAGGAGAATTAGACAGACTTTTTCAACAACTACATCTTTTAATAGTGAGAATCATTCAAGTATTCAACAATGAAATATAAGTGATCAATCATTCATATTGAGTTAACTGATCTACAAGTGAGGCAGTTGGTAAGTAAGTTGATTGATATCTTTGTAAATCTGAAGTAATTTCAATTGGTTGACAGTACCTACACCTGGTGAGAGCTTTTTGATATGTTCAATTGGTACTAAACCAGGATTTAATGGGTCTAACAGTATGTCACAAAAGTCAAGCTTGTCTGGTTTTAGTCACAATGACTACTCTTTAAATAGTGATTGAATTAAGTTTTGGTTGAAGTACTTATGCTTTTAATGGTGGTAGTAATTCTTTTGGGATTCAATCCATTGAAGAAAAGTATGGATATTGAAAGTTTTAGATCAGATTGAGGTTTAGCTGGTTACCTCATCACAATGGAATTGGCTCAATTGCGCCAAATGACTTTTGATTTGCAAAACATTCAACTGTGAGCTGAAAGGTACTAATGTTAGTACTTAATAATGGTTTCTTTTCCCTAAGCCTAAAGCTCGGATGGTAGATTAGCCAATCAGTTTACAAGTAAGGGAAGAAAATGCAAGTTAAAGGTATGAGATTACTTAGTTGGTGGGAAGGCAGACTCGTTCTTCCAATCTTATGTCGTTCCTCTACACCTAAATCAAGGTCGAAAGTTGCAAAGATTAGATTAAAAGTTGATGGATTTGTTTCTAGATCTTCATTTGATGGTTATGCAACATTCGTTACCTTAGTATTTGGTGAGGGTTTCAGGAATAGAGGAACGACTACTTCCTCTTCCTCAAGGTTCTTCAATCGGATCTCCATCCATAGCTAGACATTCCATCGCTTTCCATTCTTGATTTTGTTTGTGTCGACTCAGTTACTAGCTTCAACTTAATTTTCATTTTGTCTCTTTTGTTCCTATTTTCATATTATTTGGGGCAGGTCACTGTTGGGTCTGACCATGTATACTGATTTTTTTGTTTATACTATGGGTTTTGTGCCTACTCTTTAATTTTTTTAAAATAGATACCATATTCGTTGCGGGGATATTTCGCAACGAAAGGAGTAAGAGCCGGTGGCGCCGCTGCCTGTTGCCCACCGCTGGT
Source organism: Solanum piurae (assembly GCA_029582685.1). Lineage (NCBI taxonomy): Eukaryota > Viridiplantae > Streptophyta > Magnoliopsida > Solanales > Solanaceae > Solanum > Solanum piurae. Next base: position 31,877 of record JAJOOO010000497.1, on the reverse strand, counting down.
GTACCTCCAGTAAGCATCTGCCATGTTACACCACCGAGAGAGAAAATGAATTTCTACTAAAATCGAATGAAAAGGAAAAGTAGTACCCACTTTCTACAAATCCAATAAATTTAAGATCTACCCAAACAAAACGAAGAATTTACAAAAATAAATGAATATCTTCTCTATTAAGTAAAGGTAGAAGCATCACAAGTTGCCAGGTGGCAGCCTAAAATTAACAAAATTGACAATAGTTGACGAATTAACAAATTATTAACTAATTGTACATATTAAAATACACTTTGAAAATAGAAAAAAGATTTTATTTATATATTTTTATTTTTATTTTTTCATATTATTACTTTTAGATACCATATTCGCTGCGAGGACGTTTCGCGACGAGGGGAGTGAGATCTGGCGGTGCCACTGCCTGTTGCCCACCGCTGGTGTACCTCCAATAAGCATCGCCATGTTACTCCACCGAGAGAGAAAATGAATTTCTACTAAAATCGAAAGAGAATGAAAAGTAGTACCCACTTTCTACAAATCCAATGAATTTAAGGAGAGACAAGAAAATGTATTTTAAAGAAAGATCCGCCAAGCAAAATGAGGAATTTATTAAAATGCAAGTCTTCTATATTAAGTAAGGATAGAAGCATCACAAGTTGCCAAGTGGCAGCCTACAGTTAACAAAATTGGTGATAGTTGACTGATTAACAAATTATTAACTAATTATACATATTAAAATACACTTTGAAAATAGAAAAAATATTTGATTTATATTTTTAATTTTTTATTTCATATTATTACTTTTAGCTTCATCTAATTAACACGATATTCAGAGATTAAAGATAAAATATTGTCTACAAAATCATTTTAGGAAAAAGCTTGAATGAATAACTCTCCATTACTTATTTTTAATGTATGTATGAATTTCTTTTCACACTAAATCATTTCAAGAAAAAATTTGAATGGTTAACCAACCATCCATTACTCGTTTCTAATCTATGAATATCTTTCACTATTTTTATTATATTTGAATCTGACTAAAGGATATTTATGTAAAAAGAAATAGTATGTAAACGTAACAAATCTAATTTTAAATAAGTCAGATTCCTAGCAAAAATTATTCTTTTACCGGCTATTCCTATATTAGCTACGATAGAGATTATATGTCACGACCCAACCCACCGGGCCATGCGGGCACCTACATACTACCACCTAAGTAGGAGAACCCTCATAACCCAAAAATTTAAAACATGCGGAAAATTAAGTAAACGGAAATAACATACTACCGGAATTCTTTATTAAATTTTTTTAAACAATTTCGATTTAAGACTTGTAAAGTAATTAACACTCCCATGAATCTAGTCTAAACAGGTACAAGAGCTACTAAGAGTACAACTGGACAAGATATTTAAAAGACATAACTCCCACCATGTGTAAAGAAGGATAGAAGCTGTTGGAGAATCTCTTCGCCTTCACCTAAGGAAACATCACCAACCTACATCCAGACTGTGTCAAAAAAGACATAGCAAGAGTAGTATCAGTACAAACACGCGTGCTGGTAGGCATCATCGGTCAACCCGACGCCCACTACATAACATAAGAAACCAACTAGTAAAATCATGAATTAAACCACTCGCTTCTTCACCCTTACCCTCTCTTAAAATACCTCCAATTTACACTAGCACTCTAACTATTAATATCCTTTCTCAATCAGCCTACTTACCAGGTACTTGATCATAGCCTAGCCGTTCTACCACATAGAGAAATTCCCAAACACAACCACCGACATTTCAGTCAACCGTTCACGGCATACCCTTACTTCGTCGTCACACTAACCAACCATGGTCACATAGTACATTAAATCAAGTTTTCTTCCCACTAAACCCAATCTCTTTTCCCCAAAGTGAAATCTGCCTAAGCATATTTCATCACACCCACTACTTCTACTTCTCGCCATTACAACACATGAACCACCCTTACTATCCATTACTCGCCTCTTGAACACTTTATCCTTCTACTATATCTAACAAGATCTCTTAACCCAAGAACTATCAATATTAACAATCATAACATGTATCCCCTAAGTTCAACATGAGCAAATCAACAACATTATATTCATATGCATATATCGAACATGTGCCACATTATCAACATTTCCGAACAACGAACCACTTCACATTTTATATCAAGTCACGCAATTTTACCACATCATATTTCCTCTCATGGAACCCAAACCCAAATAGTTAGCATACCAGAACGTGGTACCCGATCCAATTAGTTATGCCAAAATATGGCAACCGATCCCATAGTTATGCCGGAACGTGGAAACCGATCCAAGTTAGTTATGCCAGAACATGGCAACCGATCCAAGTTAGTTATTCCAGAACGTGGCAACCGATCCATTCAACACACCACAATCACAATCACAATCACATTCACAAGTATATCCTCAAGATCATACATTTAGGTCATGATTTCATGGCAATAATAATTCATCTATCTCATATACAACAAGTGTGATCAATAATGCATCATTCATATACATATAGGTATCATAATGAATCAAGAACAACATACATCACACAATCATAGAATCACAACCTCATGCAAACCCTAATTCATCGTCTAAGGCTTCTTTCTAGGGTTTTAAAATCATAAATCATTCGGTGCATGAAGGTCTACGCATAAATCCTACCCTTGATTTACATATATACACGATGAGTACTGATTTAAACTACTCAATTCATAAAACCTAGCCTACCTGGGCGTTAAGCAGTTGCACAGAGTTTTTTATTTTGATTCTAGTTTTCCGAGCTTCATGACAGTGAATTTGGCCAAGAATTTGTAAGATATCACCATCCACCCGCTAGAAATCTTCTTCTCCTTCCTTCCCAAGCTTAGAGCAGCTTTTCTGAGGTTTCTAGGGTGTTTTACGACTTATTTAGGTATTTTAGAAAGATGGAGAACATAGTATTTCTCATAATTTACGTTTTGCTTCTCCTATCCCGATGTGGCACCAGCTTACTCCATTGTGGCGCCGCCACCCTAGCGGCATATGGCCTGCTGTGGCGGGATAATGGTCTAGCTTTTTTCTTGCATTTTTGTTTCTCCTAAATAACGATGGTTCAGGTCGTTATAATAGATACCAATTTACCCCTCGTTCATCCCCGAACGACTAATGCACAAATCATTACATACGCTACCTTGCATTATTTTTAAGTAACCACTCAGTCCATTACGAATTTATGGTAGGGGATGGTTTTTCTTGTTTCTCAAACCTGTTTTACGATAGACACTATATACTTTAAGAGACCGGTTAGGGATATGATGCAATGTTTGAGAAAAGAAATTTTGTGTCCCAAATTACATAGCCTGATCCTGCCAAGGCGGCAATCCTCCCGATGAGGCGGGACCGCTGTGGTGAGATATCTCTCACAATAGAGGGAGATGGAAAATAGAAAAGGGAAATGGGGAAAGATTTTCCTCATTCTCTCTTTTCAAACTCAAACCACACCCCAAAAACTCTCTCGACTTGCTCATTTCGGACGACTAATCAAATATAAATTTCTTGTCTCTTACACTTCTTACTTTCTTACTTGATTAACCACGATTGCATGCTGCTATTGATTGATTAGAAACAGTTTTTTTGGGATAGTTATTTTAGAAATGCACTAGGTTGCTTGATTTATATAGTAAACGTAGCATGGTCACTTCCCATACATCCCCCAACGTTCCCATAACGTTCTGGGCGTAAGGATTTCGTAAAAATATGGTTAAATCAGTACAAAAATGGGCGGGGGAGGTTAAAGGGTCTCTTGGTGCAAAACTCTGATTTAGGCCTCTTTTAGGAGTTATTTTGGTGCAGTACTTACTTATTTCTATCCTAAGGTAGTTAAATCACTCTGATCTGCTGAAATTCTGTCGAAAATGGGGGTCTTGGGATGAAAAGGTGTCATTGACGCGCCTGGTGCTCATCCCACTATGGCGGCCTTCACAATCCCGCCAAGGCGGGATTATGGCCGTTGTGACGGGATACGCCAGACAGTGGCCTCACCCCTTAACACCAAAATTTCTTTTTCTTTATTTTTAGCCTTACACTGAATATCCTATCACAATCTAACTTATACTCAAATTATTGCAGGCTTTCTAAATGGCAAGACAAAATGAGGAACACTTAACTTTCATCTGGTTTTCCGATGCCGAAATTCGGGAAAGGAAACATGACCACCGTAACACGGGGTTCTGTTGCGAGAGGGGTTTCGTGCTGAACAGGTTAGAGGAGAAGGAGCCTATTTTTTATGCTCGTCTGGTAGAGTTTGGGAGGGTCCCGATGACTGAGGCTCCCTCAGATGCACGCTCCACTTGGGTGAGAGAGTTCTACGCCATCCTGCCTACTGTACGATGGGACGACTCTCACCCCGTCATCCGCATCAAGAGAGTTGACATTCCTCTGAATGCCAGTGCTATCAATGAGGACCTAGAGGTACCAGAGGTCCCGAACCATGAATACGAGGCCAGACTAAGGGAGATGGATCTGGAGTGGTTGAGAGACACCCTTGTTGAGCCTACGCGTCGGGATCGGGTTCACTGAGCTACTGCTTAGGGTATTACTAGCACATATTGATCACCCGATGCTAAGAGGTGGCTACATTTGGTGACTAGGAGGATCCACCCATCGGGCAACCACACTGACGTTACCTTTCCTTGGGCCTTGGTGGTGGCGTGCGCCATATAGGGAATCCAGCTAAATGTGGGGGCACAAATTATTTTGGAATGGAAGATGTTCTATCGGGGTAACAAGAAGGCGTTCTTTCTCCCCGGTCTTATCACTGCCTTGTGCAAGTGGGTGGTAGTGCCACTGTTTGATGCTAACGAGGTACTTCCTATGGATCCCCCCTTCACTCTCTTTTGGTTAGAACAGGTTCTACTTCTAAGAGAAAAATGAGAAGTACGGGCAGGGCTAGCAGCAGTAAGGCGACCGTGGATTCGGACGACGAGGACCCACTCACAGGTGCACGGGTCGAAGAGGATCTGGAGGTTGTACGGAATGGGGAGCGCCTATACCGACTTTACTTTGGTTCCACCCAGCACTGCCCTAGAGGTCGAGATGCTCCATCGCGAGTTGCACCGGGAGAGGAAGAAAGGTCTGGAGTGGGACCATCTGCTGGTTTGGATCTGGAAGGCGGTGAAGATAATGTTTACTTGTGTCGCTCCTGGGCAAGAGATTCCCATCGTGGAGAAGGGGGATTTCTATTATTTCTCTAGTATAGAGGAGGCCATGACAGGCCTGGTACCCTCGGAGGAGTTAGACTCCGACATCGATACCTCTCGGTCGCAGGGTTCTTGATTTGCTTGTTCGCCCTTTTTGGCTTGTAAATTTTAAGACAACTCTATATTTATCCTTCGCTTTCCTAAGTTTTGTAATCACATGGATGCTAGATTTTGCTGTCTTATGCAGCCTTATATTTAATCTTAAGGTTTTATACTCTATTACTTCTGTTGCTAAACACTGTTAGGCTGGTAGGGGTGAATTCGAATACCATTTGTGGTCTGAAATTGTGGTTAGGAAAATAGAGGAGACAGGTTGAGGTTCTGCCTCACCTCATCCCACTCTGGCGGTCTCGCCCTGGCCGCAATAATCCTGCCCCGGTGGTCAAAACGGGAACAGAACCTCCGCCAAGATATTTCTGGGGGTTTTCGCTTTTCTAAAAATTCCCAAAGGTTCCAGCTTTACCATGAAACTTTAGGATACTTCTTATACTAGGGTAATCATTGTCTACCCCAATCAATCCTTCTATATACTAACCAATTCGTTCTAATTAATTCCGCACCAGAACCCATACATCCACAGGATACACCCCGATATTCACGACTCGCATAATTCAAATCAATTGACCAACACACTGCACATAATAAGGTTCTGACACACATTTATAGTACACGCCATCGCATCATCACATTCAACAAGTTCAACTTTACATTCACAGATAATTCAAACAACAAGAAGCACATAATCACAGTTTCCAAGACGCAACACACGGACAATTTCAATTTATTAGTTAGTTCTCTCTATGGACGATCATTACCGATCATCCATGTATTTATATCACCCCTAAGGCCAGATACCAATTGGAACCTTCTCAGTTCCAATTCACCTTTCTTGTGTTCCTTCAACCGTGACCACGACGTCCGGTACACTTTATTGAGATACCAATTGGAATCTAGAGATACCAATTAGACTCAACTATTACCACAAGCGACACTTCGCACGAAAGGATAGAATGAGTGGAACAATTTCCTAGAATGCTTCCTAGCCTCTTGAAGATTAGATGTGGACGTCAACACACCAATCCGCAGGTGTCTAATCTGCATTGTGCTCTTGTACGGGGAGACTGGTAACCTAGGCTCTGATACCAACTTGTCACCACCCAACCCACCGGGCCATGCGGGCCCCTACATACTACCACATAAATAGGAGAACCCTCATAACCCAACAATTTAAAACATGTGGAAAATTAAATAAACGAAAATAACATACTAACGGAATTCTTTATTAAAAACTTTTAAAACAATTTCTATTTAAGACTTGTAAAGTAATTAACACTCCCATTAATCTAGTCTAAACAGGTACAAGAGCTACTAAGAGTACAACTGGACAAGATATTTAAAAGACATAACTCCCACCATGTGTAAAGAAGAATAGAAGCTGTTGGAGAATCTCTTCGCCTTCACCTAAGGAAACATCACCAACCTACATCCAGACCGTGTCAAAAAAGACATAGCAAGAGTAGTATCAGTACAAACACGCGTGCTGGTAGGCATCATCGGTCAACCCGACGCCCACCACATAACATAAGAAACCAACTAGTAAAATCATGAATTAAACCATTCGCTTCTTCACCTTTACCCTATCTTAAAATACCTCTAATTTACACTAGCACTCTAACTATTAACATCCTTTCTTAATCAACGTACTTACCAGGTACTTGATCATAGCCTAGCCATTCTACCACATAGAGAAATTCCCAAACACAATCATCGACATTTCAGCCAACCGTTCACGTCATACCCTTACTTCCTAGTCACACTAACCAACCATGGTCAAACAGTACATTAAATCAAGCTTTATTCCCACTAAACCCAGTCTCTTTTCCCCAAAGTTAAATCTGCCTAAGCATATTTCATCACACCCGCTACTTCTAATTCTCGCGATTACAACACACGAACCACCCTTACTATCCATTACTTGCCTCTTGAACACTTTATCCTTCTACTATATCCAACAAGCTCGCTTAACCCAAGAACTATCAATATTAAAAGTCATAATATGTATCCCCTAAGTTCAACATGAGCAAATCAACAACATTATATTCACATGCATATATCAAACATGTACCACATTATCAATATTTCTGAACAACGAACCACTTTACATTTTATATCAAGTCACACAATTTTACCACATCATTGGTCCTCTCATGGAACCCAAACCCAAACAGTTAGCATACAAGAACGTGGTACCCGATCCAATTAGTTATGGTGGAATGTGGAAACCGATCCCATAGTTATGCGGGAACGTGGCAACCGATCCAATTTAGTTATGCCGGAACGTGGCAACCGATCCAAGTTAGTTATGTAGGAACGTGGCAACCGATCCATTCAACACACCACAATCACAATCACATTCACAAGTGTATCCTCAAGATCATATATTTAGGTCATGATTTCATGGCAATCATAATTCATCTATCACATATACAATAAGTGTGATCAATAATGCATCATTCATATATATATAGGTATCATAATGAAGCAAGAACATCATACATCACACAATTTTAGAATCATAACCATCACCTACCGATTATTCATCAACACGCCTTATGCAAACCCTAATTCAGCTATACCCAACCCTAATTCATCATCTAAGGCTTCTTTCTAGGGTTTTAAAATCATAAATCATTCGGTGCACAAAGGTCTACGCATAAATCCTACCCTTGATTTACATATATTACACGGTGAGTACAGATTTAAACTACTCAATTCATGAAACCTAGCCTACCTAGGTGCCAAGTAGTTGCACGGAGTTTTTGACTTCAATTTCGGTTTTCCGGACTTCGTGATGGTGAATTTGGCCAAGAATTCGTAATATATCACCATCATCCCACTAGAAATCTTCCTCTCCTTCCTTCCCAAGCTTAGATCAGCTTTTCTAAGGTTTCTAGGGTATTTTACGACTTATTTAGGTCATTTAGGAAGATGGAGAAAATAGGATTTCTCGTAATATACGTTCAGCCTCGCCTATCCCGCCGTGGCGCCAGCTTACCCTGTTGTGGCACCGCCGCCCTAGCGGCATACGGCCCGTTGTGGCGGGACAATGGTCCAGCTTTTTTCCTGGATTTTTGTTTCTCCTAAATGACGACGGTCAGGTCGTTACATTATACCTACAATTATAAGAAAAATGTTCTTGCTTACACTAGTTTTATAGTAGTTCTTCTATTTTCCGGAGACAATAATTTTTTATGAAGAACCTATGAATGAGCTAAATAAAAATTAGCTAAAATTTATTAGTTTGTTATATACTATTAAATATTTAAATTATGGGTCAATATTTAGTTAAATAGCATCTTTCAATAGATTATATTGTTTCACAATGCCTAATTATGTAACACCTAAATATCCACCATGTTACTTCACAAAGAGAGAAATATATGAGTGCCCACCACTAGTAGACCTGCAGTAAGCATTCTCTATGCTACTTCACATTATATAAATCCGATGAAATTAAGGACAGACTAAAAAACTTTCTGCCTTCTCTTATTGACGAAGCTAAATGAAGAATTCACTAAAATTTGAATTCCTTTTTTGAAACTTCAGTAGGATCCCCCTTCTTTGGAGATAAGGCTCATCAATAGATTGACTACAAGGCCGAAGAGTCTTACTACTACATGGGTTACCACTCCTGCAAGACCGCTTTAGTTTCCAGAGTTATTTTAAGGGAGGGACGATGAGAGGAAGAAGCTACTACTATCGGGCGAGATGTTAGTGGAAAATAATAGGATTCAAATGAGAGGTCACAAGCTACAGCTCCCTGAAAACAACGTTTGACTTGCATGTGTGCATATAGCTAGCGTTCCTTTTGAGCCAGGATCAAACTCTTCTTTTGAGTATTTATATCATCCAAGAAAAGAGATTTGGACCAGATTTGGAAAAAAAAATTAGATTCACATCAAATTCAATTGAACTCCCATATAAGAACGTTTTTTCTTTTTTATTTATAGATCCTGTAATTATCAATCTCAAATTTCAATCAATCAACTTTGAGAGGATTGTACTTGTCTCAGTTGATCTCTATTAATGTCATTGCTACTACCTTCGTTCATCCTCCCTCTTTCCTTCACTCACTTTTTTGTTTGTTTTTCAGTTCCCCTCTCTTCGCTGCTCGACTAGACGTCCAAATTCTACACCATCAGCCGCCACTATCGCCGCCTCCAGCAAAACCCAAACCACTAGAAAAAACCTTTTCTCCTCTCCCTCTCTCATCTCATATCATCTCTCTCTCGTTCTTAGACAACCACCATGAAGACCTACCTATGTGCTCACAGCGAGGTTGACTACAATAACAACAATAAAACCTTGCAGATGCACTTCTCTGACCAGCGAGCTCTGACGAAGCAAGAAAAACCTTAACGAAGTACCGATATGCACTTGTAACACCCCGAAAATTTCTAATTTAAGACTCGAACCATTCTTCATTTACTTGTAGGGTCATATTGGATGATTCATAAATTGCCCATATGAGTAAAAGTAAATTTTTAGTGTTGGAATGATTTTGGATATTAATTAAGGTCACTAAAAACTCCTAGCACAAAGTTGAGTTGAAAGTTTCCTTACCGATTAAGTTTTTATTTAAGATTCTCCTTGAGTAAACTTCAAACAACCATATCTCTTAGATTAGAAAGCATTACGTGGCCCATAACCTATCAAATTAAAGGTATTTGAATCTTCTTTCCAACGCCACCAATTTCGCGTCAATTCAATTTTTGAGTAAAAAGTTATGACCATTTTAGTAACTGGTGTAGTGCAATTCCATTTTAGCCGTAGGAGAATTCTAAATAAGGTAATTTTCTTCTCCTTATACCACTAGGAAAACCTTAAAATAGATTTTTTAACTCCTATAAAGCCTTAAGACCTCTTTCTAAGACGCTTCTCTTAACCTCTTCTCAATGGCTTATAAGGTTGCTTCATCTAGCTCTTAAAGGAAGAAAATTAATGTTTAACTCAGCCTATTACACATTAATAGCTCAATTATACTATCTAGGCACACATGAAAAATAATCATTAACTTAATTGGAACCTCATTTAACTACATACGATCTCAGGTACACCTCTTAATTATCTTGTTAATCTAATGACTTAGCCACACTTCATTGCTCTCATCTAAAAGTTAGAATCTCATATTTGTACCACTCACACTTGTAAAAGGTAACACCTTAATTTCTTACCTACTCTATGTCAAATCTACCAGATTAGATCTCGAACTAACATCATCACCCTCATGTTTCCATTCTTTTTTACTTCCACTCTCATCTCAAATTCAAGCCTAATGTTTATTACTAAACCCGGATATTAATATGATTCCTCGCTTACTATACTAACTTACAACTACTAGATACAAATTAAGAAATACTCGCCCACTAAAATCTCATGACAAGTGGTCAATCTTTATCTCTCTGTCTACATACTTACGAATTATTGTCACATTCAATTTCACGACTTACTATTTACTCATTCACTATACATCATTGCCTAATTAGTTCTATAACCCTTTGAATATTATGGGCTTTCCCTTAAAGATCATAACTCTAGCTTAGAGCTATCACCTCATGAATACTCTTACTCTTCTATTCAACAGCTACACTTGGTCATTACTAACACAATGACACATCATCATAACCTCCTTTCTAGTTAAAGTATACTCTAACTTATCCTAACTAATAATTATTCTTCTCCTTCTATCATGAACTCTGTACAAAATTATTACTTCTTAGTCTACCCATAAGAGAAAACTCCTCATTAATAACCTACTGAGTGCATGACTATAATAACATAACTTGACTCATCACTATCTCCCTTTCTTAGATTACTGAACCTCTGTATGCATTATTCTATGTTTGGGCACTCTTACTACTATTTCTTATAATCTCATAACTCATACTATCTTTTCGGGTGAAAATACTACCCAAGTTCCAAAACACAATTTCGCATAAGGCTCTCAACTGAAACAGGGTTTAGAGAAAAGAGTCTGGGAATACATCTCTCTTTTGCTTGAACGGACGATTCATATGAATAAGAGTGCATTTTTTTGAATCTCAACACTTGAGCTCACTCATGGACTTTGTTTAAGCTCCTCTGTAGTCTCATGACTTTCTCAAGACTTTTGTTGAAAGTAACTTAACGATAATGAACTGGCTTTGCTTTTCAACTACCTTGAGTATGGGGGATAGTCGAATGAATCTAAGAAATGCACGAGTTTTGAATAAGTTCCTTATGACACAGTTCTATTGTATGATTTAGAGTATGTGTAACACCCCGTATCCGAAAACAGACCCCAATGTAGATTTCCAAAAGTTGCAGGTGCAACACCCAGTTGCCACCCACGGACTGTAGGGTAACCCAAAACCCGTGCTCGTAGTTCATGGTTTGCATTTGCAACCCTCCCCAAACTCAGCCCCAGAATATTTGTCTAAGTGTCGACCCACGGTCGGACCCATGGACCATGGTCCATGTCCGTGGATCAACACCCCATATTCAGACCCCATTCATGACTGCAGGTTGACTAGCACAGACCGTCAGTCGATCAACGGTCTGTCAGTCCCGTCCGTCGGTGACCCTGACAGTAGTTAAGTCAGGGTCTTTTGGTCTTTTCCTTATGCGTTGGACCCCTAAACTACGTGGTTTTGGTCAATTTTAGCCTAGAAACATAACTAGAACTTACCTAAGTCGGCTTAATCTTCAGCACTTAGAAAAATTAGAGCGTAAGAGAAGAAAGAGGTCAAGAACCCTAGTTCAAGAACAAAGCAAGGTTCCATCAGTTCCAGCCCCGAAATCAAAAGATTTCTCCGTGGAATTCGTCACCAGGTAAGTGGGATTTCACTAGTGGGTTCCTTCCACCCATAATTAGGTCCCTAGATTTCAGACAGAATCTTGATTCCCTTAATATTATCTAGACTTAGGGTTTCTTGAATGTTAGAATTGTTGGGTTTTAGCTGTTAGAATGATCCAAATCATATTATCATGAATTCAGTATCGTTTTACCCAGGTTCATCCATAAACTCAGAACCTTAGCTATGTAGTTCTTTTAGTTCATGAATTACACATGCTAGGCCAGTTAATTCAGTTATATATATAAAAATACCTCATTTTTTTAATACATTATTATCAGTATATTAGTGTTGCATTCTCAGTTTGTATGTCAGTATTTTGAGCTATCCAATATTACAGCATTTCAGTCATAAAGTGTTAATTACTTAATCATATGGGAAGCTTAATATCGAGTGGACTAGGGTCAGTCACCCTCAAGTACCATAACTACGTGCCTCGGTGGTTGTAATTCCCCTTTGTGGGCATCATTTTAATGATCACGCCAGCATGCCTCTATACCTCTGGCAGGGTATATTGGGTCCTCTCGATGGGGACTATAAATCAAACTCCACATTTAGCTCATGTGGCTTTATGTCGGTTATTAGTATCACCCTTACAGTTCAGTCAGATTTTATTGCATTGACCATGTTATCAGTATAGCTCAGTGTTCAGTCTCAGCATGTTATAAACTTAATCATTGCATTCAGTTTAGCCATGTTCAGTATTTTCTAGTATCCTTATAATGTTCAGATTATATCATTGTTTTACCGCTTGTTTCAGTTATATGTTTTATTCAGCTTTACGCTATCATCCATGCTCAGTACCTTTCAAGTACTGACACATACTCTGTGTTACATCTTCTCGCGATGTAGGTTCAGGTCCTCAGCAGTCAGATCACGCATAGACCGGTTCCCGATCTTAAGTTCAGTAGTGATGTTTGTGTAATCAAGATACAACTTCCAATGCAAGTGTCTACGATCGTATAATAGTATAATAACCCAACCAAAGGTTGGGATCGTTCCCACAGGGAGTGGTTTGAGAATTAATAGAAAAATAAAATTAAGTCTAATTAGTCATAGCTAAAAACATTTTCGAATAAAAACATATTAAATCAAAGGGGTGACATAAAAGTGTCAATTAACAATGGGGGTTTGTAACAAGTAAGCAAAAACAGCAAAATCAGTGATAATAAAGAAAGATACTAATATGGAGACGGGATTCTTGGGATGTGATAGGAATACGGGATAGACTAAATCATTGGGTACATGCTTTTGGTAGTGAATTCATTGAATCTTTATAACTAGGCTAGACTTTACAGGGGATAAGCTCTCTCTCGAGCAACTTACCCCGTTTCAAGCAGGTTCCTCTCGGACACCCACTTGCCGCATGAAGAACAGCCTCCGTCTTAACCCACTCCATCTCTCGAGCTGAGTGTGTGGATATAGGACTAGGGTTCACTCTCTCGAGCTGAACCTCATGTCGACCCACTCACACTGGCCATCAATTTAGTAGTCTTAGTTTTACGTCCTCTCTCTCAAGCAGGTCCAAAACACAAAGGTGAAATCGTATACAAAACTACAATTTCATTAAGTTCCACCACAACTACTAAACGAAATCACATCAAAACAGCAAATAAACCACCAACAAGCAAGACCCAACAACTAATCTAACCCATATTCACAAAATCACACCCCAAGAATTAGGGTTTTAGCTAGACATGCTAAAGATATAGAAATTTATAAAAAAAATGAGCTTGCATTCAAATGGTTATGAAGATTTAAGTCTCAAAACAAGTCAAGAGTGAAGAATCCAAAAGACCCAACCCCAAATTCTTGGAGATGAAACCCTTTGAATCTTCCAGTTCTTCAAAACCCTTTTCAACTTAGAGCAAAAATATCTAAAGTACTATTCTACATGAAAATTATAATAATTGTTCCACTCCTAAAACTACAACTCTAACTAGTATTTATAATTTTCACAGATTTGTGCTGCAGCGGATCATTCGGCGACATTAGTCGAAATCGCCAAATCAACTAGTCGATTTGCCTTTTAGTGTAGTTCATTGATGTCTTGCACCAACCTTCAGCATCTTCGTGCTCTGGGTCATTGGGCGACATGGTACTGCTTCACGAAACTTCTCGGTGATGCGCCGACTGCTCCTTTTTCCGCCGACTTGATCCTTTCCTTTAGGGCTCAGCACACTGGAACAAAAGGCGAAGTAAGACCCTTCAGCGACTCGCAAAGTGGACTCATTGATCCTCATACCTTCATTTCTTCATTTCTTCTTTCTTTTCAACCTTTTCGTTCCTTTTTGCGACGTAGTGTCCATGTTTTTCTTCAAACTTCAAATACCTAAAACTTAAGGGTTTTCATAAGATATTGCAATAAAATAGGCATTTGAGGACACAATTTCTATTAAAATATAACCCTAAATGAGTCCAATTTGTGGACTCATCAACACCCCCAACTTAAACTTTTGCTTGTCCTCAAGCAAACTCAAGCACAGCCGTTAAAAATGAAAGTCTCGAACAGTGCTATACAAGACTTAATCATCAATGCACACAACAAGACTAAAGTTACTTATGCAAAGATCAAATATGTACCCAAAGATTCAAGTTGTGACTCACCAATATCAAAGAATCTCATGCTCACAATACTTTCTTCAAATGCAAGTTCAAGCTCAACCAAAGTGCTCAAATGCCCTCACACAAGGAATGATTCCTTATTCACACACAATGGTCTGTAATTTAAAGTTTCGGAATCACATGCAACGCTCACTCTCATAAAGAAGAACACAATGCATGCTTTCACCAATAGGTTTGCCTGTATTTTCCGATCAACATTTGTTTCAGCTCACTCAAAATCAAAAAGGTCTTTTCAAGGCTTGTAATGGGGTTGAGTGCAAAGGTATGGTCATTTAGGCTCAGTGACTTTCATCCTCATGAAATGTGGTATTCACAACACTTCATTTACTCTTCTTTCATCATGCTCTTTAGTGCTCATAAGTCATCCTATTATTCACTTTCCATGGATTGTTTGGAAACCCCATTTCTTTTATACTTTATTTCACAGCTTTCTTTCACTTCTTTTTCATTCTTTTTCTTATTCTTTGTTTCTTTCCTCTCTTTTTTTGTATGGAGGGGTTCCAATTTTTTTTTTAAAACCATGGGTAAGAAGAATTTTCTTGCACTTCTTGATTTACCCTTTCTTTTCACGACACCCCCAACTTAGGCTTTTGGCCTAAGTTGGCTACTCAACTAACCACAACTTCATGAGGATTATGGGTAATGGGTAAAGAAAGGTTACGTTTGCATCAAGTTTCTTCCAAAGAAAGGTAAGGCTCAAGGGGTGTTCAAAAGAGGTTCACACACTCACAAGGTAGGTCACAAAAGAGGTATATGTCAACTTGGCTCACACTCTTTAAAGTTGCCTAAGATCATATCAACAGTTCACATCACTTTATCGATCGGACCAACGGGGAAAATTCTAGGATCTACCATGCATGGTTCACAGTAAGCTCATCACACTAGGCATTGACACTACAGCAAAAACAAGACTCCACACTATTTCAAGTGTGCAATGATCATCACAAGAGAGAGTCAATTCGATACTAGGCTAGTCGTAACGAGATGCAAAGAGTTCACATATTATCTATGCAACTTCATTTGGCCTCATAGTAGCCGTACATTCATGTTTCTTCGATTAAGAACACTATTCAAGTCATCGGTATTGATCAGAACTGAGACTTAAATTTTGTAAAAGAACAACCACATTCAACACACAAAAGGTGGCAAAAAATTTCAGAAGGGTCAAAATCATTTTGCAATTTTAAAATAAAATGAGCCATAAGCTCAAACATCCACAAAATCGCAGTATTTAAACGACATCAAAACTCACAACCCAAATATAAACAAAACACAAATATCAATAGCACACACAAACGGTGGGCCTCACCCCACCACAAATAAAAAGGGTTTGTCTTCAAATGCACGTGCAAAACTATCTAAAATGACAATTAAAGAAACACAGAGAGGGAGGTAAAGAAGGAATCCTATCTAGGCAGTCTCTCCATCTGTCTTGGCATCAGTGCCCGAAGTGTTGCCATTCTGCTTCTGGTTCTTTTTTTCTTTTCGTTCTGATTTAGCATCTGCATCGATATTAGCCTTGATCATATTGTCCAACTCGTGAGCTACCACAAAGGCGTGTATCGCGTTGCTGAACCCGCGAGCCCACGAAGGGACTGGATGGGCATCCTCCTCCTCGAACTGGCTATCTTGTTCTCACTCCTTGCAGTTCTTCTGAACTTTTGTGCTCTTATGTGTCTGGGTGGCATGTTTCTTCCTACAACTTTTGATTTGTCCATGTCTGCAAAGTCCTGAAATAATGTTAGAACATATTTGACAACCAAAACAAAGACATTCAGCTGCAAAAAAACTAGATAGTCCATTCGGTGTGCCACACATAATCCGCCGAAGGTCATAGTTCAGAATGAATTAAGGGGGCAGACAATGGGTGAATAAGAAGTCTTTCGACGAGTCGCCAAATACTTTTTGGCGATCAAAAGCTTCTCGCCGAAAGTTACAGAATTCAACATCATATTTGACATTAGATTAAAAGTGAGATAGGGATTTTAGGAAAACCACTGAGTGGTTCGGCGAGCTCGAACCAGCTCGCCAAATGACCCAACGTGCCTGCTTTCGACCCAACTTCCCAAATTTAACCCCGCAACCCTCAAGAACAAAATTAAGACCTACATAACACAAATTAGGTTTAGACCCATTGATAATCATGCAGAACCCATAATATTTCATTCAATTTACAGTGCAACCTTCAGGAATTAACTATTTAACTTAGTACGGGCAAAATTTATGAACTTAACACGCAAACAAATATTAAAATCCTACAAGAGATGACCAGCACACATTATCAAAGTAATACCATTGCATTTGAGAACAACTTGTGCGATGAAAGAAAAGTAGGGCTCGGAAACCAACCTTGAGTGTTGATTAAGATGCTACTGAGATGCTATGCAGTAACCCAATCCAGATCCAAGCATAATTTACTAACCACAACACAGTAGAGGTGCAGCGTTATTGAAAATAAAACTAGGTGCGAGTTTGCAAAGTTTGAAATTGAGGGAGAACATAGGAGATTGGAACTTTTAAACCTTTGGCTTGAAAAACTGTCCAGTTCTTGCCTATTCGGTGACATTAATCATGATCGCCAAACATATTGGCGTTTCGTTGAGTAGTCATTTATCTCATCGAGTTTTACAGAATCCCCCAGTTAATGTGGGGATCCAAACGGGGATACAAATCAGGGTCGCCGAGCTGATCGGCGGCTCGCCAACAGATATTTTCCTTGCCAATTTCTTTCTTTCCAAATGCTTCCAACACTTCTTCCTGCACAATTAACACACCATTATTACAAAAACCAACCTAAAGCAATAAAAGGTTTTGGGTTGCCTCCCAAACAGCACCTTAGTTAACGTCGCAGTACGACACAAGTCAACAACTATTCTTCATCCTCGGAGTCAGCCATGGTGTAGTTAGGCGAGTCCTCGGCGAACGGTGGATAGTGACCTGTCATCAAATGGGTGATTTGAGCATCCTTCAGGTGAATAGTCATGGAGTTTGAGGTAGATGTTACATTCAGCATTTCAATGTTGTCGTTCATCTCATTCAACTTCTTATTTTGTACTTTAAGTTGTTATTGAATAAGTGAAAGAGATTCATCATTCTGGACTCCCCCATTTTTCTTCCCGAGTTTACATTCGCGTGGGAAGAGGTGCTTTTCCTTTTCCATGCCTTGTACATACAACTCCATGACTCGTTTGGATAGAACATCCAACCAGTAACTAGTGCATCCCACTCTTGCTTCCTTTTGGCTTCCTTGCTGGTTTCAGCCACACCATCAAGGATTTTTTAGACGACTTCGTTGGGCTGGTGTAGCATACCCCCAGCGCAAAGTTGATCGGCAATACTTCTATTTTGGGGTCCAAAACCCATATAGAAGAACTCCAGCAGCGACTTGCCAGTCATCCCATGAGATGGGTACGGTTGTAGCACTGCTTGGAACTTCAACCACATTTCTTGAATTGACTCATCCCCTATTTGTTTGAATGTCAGGAGGTTGTCCCTGAGGTTTAATAGTTTCAGGAGGGGGTGATCCGTGTGGTACCCATAATAATTATCCATTCTTATTTTCCTGCTTTTATATTCAAACAAGCAAAACAAACTACAACTAAATTAAGTAAACTACAACTAAGAATAACAAAAAATTTACTAAACTAAAAATTCTCAAATAACACCACTCCCCGGCAGCAGTGCCATTTTGATGTTTGCGTAATCATGACACAACTTCCAATGCAAGTGTCTACGATCGTACAATAGTATAATAACCCAACCAAAGGTTGGGATCGTTCCCACAGGGAGTGGTTTGAGAATTAATAGAAAAATAAAATTAAGTTCTAATTAGTCATAGCTAAAAACATTTTCGAATAAAAACATATTAAATCAAAGGGGTGACACAAAAGTGTCAATTAACAATGGGGGTTTGTAACAAGTAAGCAAAAACAGCAAAATCAGTGATAATAAAGAAAGATACTAATATGGAGACGGGATTCTTGGGATGTGATAGGAATATGGGATAGACTAAATCATTGGGTACATGCTTTTGGTAGTGAATTCATTGAATCTTTATAACTAGGCTAGACTTTAAAGGGGATAAGTTCTCTCTCGAGCAACTTACCCCGTTTCAAGCGGGTTCCTCTTAGACACCCATTTGCCGCATGAAGAACAGCCTCCGCCTTAACCCACTAAATCTCTCGAGCTGAGTGTGTGGATATGGGACTAGGGTTCACTCTCTCGAGTTGAACCTCATGTCGACCCACTCACACTGGCATCAATTTAGTAGTCTTAGTTTTACGTCCTCTCTCTCAAGCAGGTCCAAAACACAAAGGTGAAATCGTATTTGCAACTACAATTTCATTAAGTTCCACCACAACTACTAAACGAAATCACATCAAAACAGCAAATAAACCACCAACAAGCAAGACCCAACAACTAATCTAACCCATATTCACAAAATCACACCCCAAGAATTAGGGTTTTAGCTAGACATGCTAAAGAGATAGAAATTTATAAAAAAATGAGCTTGCATTCAAATGGTTATGAAGATTTAAGTCTCAAAACAAGTCAAGAGTGAAGAATCCAAAAGACCCAACCCCAAATTCTTGGAGATGAAACCCTTTGAATCCTCAAGTACTTCAAAATCCTCTTCACTTTAGAGCAAAAATATCAAAAGAACTATTTTATATGAAAATTATAATAATTGTTCCACTCCTAAAACTACAACTCTAACTAGTAGTTATAGTTTTCACAGATTTGTGCTGCAGCGGATCATTCGGCGACATTAGTCAGAATTACCTATCAACTCGGCGATTCACCTTTTTGGTGTAGTTCATCTCCGTCTTGCACCAGCCTTCAGCATCGTCG
The DNA here is from genome assembly GCA_029582685.1 of Solanum piurae. Lineage (NCBI taxonomy): Eukaryota > Viridiplantae > Streptophyta > Magnoliopsida > Solanales > Solanaceae > Solanum > Solanum piurae. The sequence goes on along the minus strand of JAJOOO010000497.1, from coordinate 12,249 downwards.
TGCTCTGGGTCATTGGGTGACATGGTATTGTTTTGCAAAACTTCTCGGTGATGCATCGACTGCTTCTTTTTACATCGACTTGATCCTTTCCTTTAGGGCTCAGCACACTGGAATAAAAGACGAAGTAAGTCCCTTCGGCGACTCGCCAAGTGGACTCGACGATCCTCAGGCCTTCATTTTTTCGTTCTTTTCAGCCTTTTCGTTCCTTTTTGCGACATAGTGTCCATGCTTTCCTTCAAACATCAAATACCTGAAACTTAAGGGTTTTCATCAGATATTGAGATAAAATAAGCATTTGAGGACACAATTTTTATTAAAATATACCTCTAAATTAGTCCAATTTGTGGACACATCAACACCCCCAACTTAAACGTTTGTTTGTCCTCAAGCTCAGTCTTTCAAAAAGAAAGTCTCGAACAGTGCTATACAAGACTCAATCATGAATGCACACAACAAGACTCAAGTTACTTATACAAAGATCAAATGTGTACCCAAAGATTCAAGTAGTGACTCACCAATATCAACGAATCTCATGCTCACAATACTTGCTTCAAATGCAAGTTCAAGCTCAACCAAAGTGTTCAAATGCCCTCACACAAGGAATGATGCCATATTCACACACAATGGTTTGTAATTTAAAGTTCCAGAATCATATGCAACACTCACTGACATACACAATGCATGCTTTCACCCATAGGTTTGCCCGTATTTTTCGATCAACATTTGTTTCAGCTCACTCAAGATCAAAAAGGTCTTTTCAAGGCTTGTAATGTGGCTGAGTGCAAAGGTAGGTCATTTAGGCTCAGTGACTTTCATCCTCATGAAATGTGGTTTCACAACACTTCATTTACTCTTCTTTCATCATTCTCTTTAGTGCTCATAAGTCATCCTATTATTCACTTTCCATGGATTGTTTGGAAACCCCATTTCTTTTATACTTTATTTCACAGCTTTCTTTCACTTCTTTTTCATTCTTTTTCTTTTTCTTTGTTTCTTTCCTCTCTTTTTTTGTATTGAGGGGTTCCAAATTTTTTTAAAAAAACCATGGGTAAGAAGGACTTTCTTGCACTTCTTGATTTACCCTTTCTTTTCACGACACCCCCAACTTAGGCTTTTGGCCTAAGTTGGCTACTCAACTAACCACAAATTCATGAGGATTATGGGTAATGGGTAAAGAAAGGTTACATTTGCATCAAGTTTCTTCCAAAGAAAGGTAAGGCTCAAGGAGTGTTCAAGAGAGGTTCCCACACTCACAAGGTAGGTCACAAAAGAGTTATATGTCAACTTGGCTCACACTCTTTAAAGTTGCCTAAGATCATATCAACAGTTCACATCACTTTGTCGATCGGACCAACGGGGCAAATTCTAGGATCTATCATGCATGGTTCACAGTAAACTCATCACACTAGGCATAGACACTACAGGAAAACAAGACTCCACACTATTTCAAGTGTGCAATGATCATCACAAGAGAGTCAATTTGATACTAGGCTAGTCGTAACGAGATGCAAAGAGTTCACATATTGTCTATGCAACTTCATTTGGCCTCATCGTAGCCGTACATTCATGTTTCTTCAATTGAGAGCATTTTTCAAGTCATCGGTATTGATCGGAACCAAGACTTAAATTTTGTAAAAGAACAGCCACATTCAACACACAAAAGGTGGCCAAAAAATTTCAGAAGGGTCAAAATCAGTTTGCAATTTTAAAATAAAAAGAGCCATAAGCTCAAACATCCATAAAATCGCAGTATTTAAACAACATAAAAAATCAGAACCCAAATATAAACAAAACACGAATATCAATAGCACACAAAATGGTGCGCCTCACCCCCACCACAAATAAAAAGTGTTTGTCCTCAAATGCACATGACTAAATATCTAAAATGACAATTAAAGAAAGACAGAGAGGGAGGTAAATAAGGGATCCTATCTGGGCAGTCACTCCATCTGTCTGGGCATCAGTGCCCGGAGTGTTGCCATTCTACGTCTGGTTCTTTTTTTCTTTTTGCTCTACTTCAGCTTCTGCAGCGATATTAGCCTCGATCATATTGTCCAACTCATGAGCTTCCACAAAGGCGTGTATCGCATTGCTGAACCCTCGAGCCCACGAAGGGACTCGATGGGCATCCTCCTCCTCGAACTAGCTGTCTTATTCTCACATTTGGTAGTTCTTTTGAACTTTTGTGCCCTTATGTGTCTGGGTGGCATGTTTCTTCCTGTAACTTTTGGTCTGGCCATGTCTGCAAAGTCTTAAGATAATGTTAGAACATATTTGAGAACCAAAACAAAGACATTCAGCTGCAGAAAAATTAGATAGTCCATTCGGCGTGCCGCCAAATACATTTGGTGAGCCACACACAATCTGTCGAAGGTCACAGTGCAGAATGAATAAGGGTGCAGACAAAGGGTGAATAAGAAGTCTTTTGGCGAGTCATCGTATGCTTTTTGGCGATCAAAAGCTTCCCGCTGAAAGTTACAGAATTCAACATCATATTTGGCATTAAATTAAAGGTGAGATAGGGATTTTAGGCAAACCACAGTGGTTCGGCGAGCTCAAACCAGCTTGCCAAATGACCCAATGTGCCTACTTTCGAGCCAACTTCCCGAATTCAACCCCGCAACACTCAAAGACAAAATTAAGACCTGCACAACTCAAATTAGGCTTAGACCCATTGATAATCATGCACAACCCATGATATTTCATTCAATTTAAAGCGCAACCTTCAGGAATTAACTATTTAACTTAGTACAGGCAAAATTTGTGAACTTAACAGACAACCAAATATTCAAATCCTACCTGAGATGACCAGCACACATTATCAAAGTAATGCCATTGCATTTGAGTACAACTTGTCCGAGGAATGAAAAGTAGGGCTCGGAAACCAACCTTGAGTGCTGATTAAGATTCTACTGAGACGCTATGCCGCAACCCAATCCAGATCCAAGTACAATTTACTAACCACAACACAGTAGAGATGCAGCGATATTGATAATAAAACTAGGTGCGAGTTTGCAAAGTTTGAAATTGAGGGAGAGCATAGGAGATTGGAACTTTTAAACCTTTGGCTTGAAAAACTGTCCAGTTCTTCCCCATTCGGCGACATTAATCATGATCGTTGAACCAATTGGCATTTTGCTGAGTAGTCATTTACCTCACCGAGTTTTACAGAATCCCCTAGTTAATGTGGGGATCCAAACGCCGATATAAATCAAGGTGGCCGAGTTAATCGGTGACTCGCCAACCGATATTTTCCTTGCCAATTTCTTTCTTTCCAAATGCTTCCAACACTTCTTCCTGCACAATTAACACACCATAATTTCAAAAACCAACCTAAAGCAATATAGGGTTTTGGGTTACCTCCCAAACAGCGCCTTAGTTAAGGTCGCGGCACAACGCAAGTCAACAACTATTTTTCATCCTCGGAGTCAGCCATGGTATAGTTAGGTGAGTCCTCGGCGAACGGTGGAAAGCGACATGTCATCAAATGGGTAATTTGAGCATCATGCAGCTGAATAGTCATGGAATTTGAGGTAGACGTTTCATTCAGCATTTCAATGTTGTCCTTCATCTTATTCAACTTCTTGTTTTGTACTTTAAGTTGTTGTTGAATAAGTGAAAGAGCTTCATCATTCTGCACGTCCCCATGTATCTTCACGTGTTTACATTCGCGAGGGAAGAGGTGTTTTTCCTTTTCCATGGCAAGTACTTCCAACTCCATGACTCGTTTGGATAGAACATCCAACTAAGTAACTAGTGCATCCCACTCTTGCTTCCTTTTGGCTTCTTTGCTGGTTTTAGCCATATTATCAAGGCTTTTCGCGATGACTTTGTAGGGCTGGTGTAGCATACCCCCACCACAAAGTTGATCGGCAATACTTTTATTTTCAGGTCTAAGACCCCTATAGAGGCACTCCAGTAATGACTTGTCAGTCATCCCATGAGATGGGTACGGTTGTAGCACTGCTTGGAACTTCAACCATATTTCCTGAATTATCTCATCCCCTGTTTGTTTAAATGTCAGGAGGTTGTCCTTGAGGTTTAATAGTTTCAGGAGGGGGTGATTCGTGTGGTACCCATAATGATTATCCATTCTTATTTTCTTGCTTTGATATTCAAACAAGAAAACCAAAACTACAACTAAAGTAAGTAAACTACAACTAAGAATAACAAAAAATTTACTAAACTAAAAATTCTCAAATAACACCACTCCACGGCAGCAGTACCATTTTGATGTTTGCGTAATCAAAACTCAACTTCCAATGCAAGTGTCTACGATCGTACAATAGTATAATAAACCAACCAAGTGTTGGGATCGTTCCCATGGGGAGTGGTTTTGAAAATTAATAGAAAAATAAAATTAAGTTCTAATTAGTCATAGCTAAAAAAAATTCGAATAAAAACATATTAAATCAAAGGGGTGACACAAAAGTGTCAATTAACAATGGGGGTTTGTAACAAGTAAGCAAAAACAGCAAAATCAGTGAAAATAAAGAAAGATACTAATATGGAGACGGGATTCTTGGGATGTGATAGGAATATGGGATAGACTAAATCATTGGGTATATGCTTTTGGTAGTGAATTCATTGAATCTTTGTGACTAGGCTAGACTTTAAAGGGGATAAGCTATCTCTCGAGCAACTTACCCCGTTTCAAGCAGGTTCCTCTCGGACACCCATTTGCCGCATGAAGATCAGCCTCCGCCTTAACCCACTCACTCTCTCAAGCTGAGTGTGTGGATATGGGACTAGGGTTCACTCTCTTGAGCTGAACCTTATGTCGACCCACTCACATTGGCCATCAATTTAGTGGTCTTAGTTTTACGTCCTCTCTCTCGAGCAGGTCAAAAACAGAAAGGTGAAATTTTATTTAAAACTACAATTTCATTAAGTTCCACCACAACTACTAAAGGAAATTACATCAAAACAGCAAATAAACCACCAACAAGCAAGACCCAACAACTAATCTAACCCATATTCACAAAATCACATCCCAAGAATTAGGGTTTTAGCTAGACATGCTAAAAAGATAGAAATTTATACCAAAATGAGCTTGCATTCAAATGGGTATGAAGATTTAAGTCTCAAAACAAGTCAAGAGTGAAGAATCCAAAAGACCCAACCCCAAATTCTTGGAGATGAAACCCTTTGAATCTTCATGTTCTTCAAAACCCTCTTCAACTTAGAGCAAAAATATCAAAAGTAATATTCTATATGAAAATTATAATAATTGTTCCACTCCTAAAACTACAACTCTAACAAGTATTTATAGTTTTCACAGATTTTTGCTGCAGCGGATCATTCGACGACATTAGTTGAAATCACCGATCAACTCGTCGATTCGCCTTTTAGTGTAGTTCATCACTGTCTTGCACCAGCCTTCTCCATCGTCGTGCTCTGGGTCATTGAGCAACATGGTACTGTTTCGTGGAACTTCTCGGTGATACTTCGACTGCTCCTTTTTTCGCTGACTTGATCATTTCCTTTAGGGCTCAGCACACTGGAATAGAAGGCAAAGTAAGACCCTTCGGCGGCTCACCAAGTGGACTCGGCGATCCTCAGGCCTTCATTTCTTTATTCTTTTCAGCCTAGTCGTTCCTTTTTACGACGTAGTGTCCATGCTTTTCTTCAAACTTCAAATACCTGAAACTTAAGGGTTTTCATCAGATATTGAGATAAAATAAGCATTTGAGGACACAATTTCTATTAAAATATAGCCCTAAATGAGTCCAATTTGTGGACTCATCAAGCAGCATCAGTGGTGAGTCCTCATTCTTCGACGACTAGTGACATGATTATTTTATTGATTTTAGTTTCAGTTTTGCTAGATTTAGTTGGGGCATGTCTCAGCACTTCTAGTCAGTTAGAGTCTTATTTTCAAAAATAGTTAGTTTCAACTTTAGTTTGAGTTTCATCTGCAGTTGTTATTAAACTATCCTCAGATTATTTATTCAGATTTAGTATATGGGTATTCCCCATCATTTTAGACTTTTACAAGATTTAGCTTCCGCACAATGTTTACTGCTTCATTCTACTTTAATTGCTTATGATATGCCAGCAGGGTTAGCTTGGGGTCACTCGTGATCCTAGTTTCCGTGTCAACGTCCTGGGGTAGCTACGGGGCGTGATAAACTTGGTATCAGTGCAATAGGTTTAAGAGTTCTAGGATGTCTGAAAAGCCGCACTAAGTAGAGTCTTTTTTATTGGTGTGAAGTGCACCACATCTAATAAGAAGGAGGCTACGAGGTGTTTTAGGAAGAACTTCATTTCTTTGTTACTCTTATCATGCGTAACGAATGATCTAATTCCTCTCTCTGACTCATCATTTTGCGTTTCAGATCATGCCTCCTCATAGAGCTTACGCAAGGAATATGAATGTCAGTGATGCAAATGCAGCTCCTCCAGTCCCAGATCAGGAAGTTTTGAATACTGAATTTTGAAATGCTATCCAGTTGTTGGCTTAGAGTGTGACCAACCAGAACAATCAGCAGGTTCTAGTTCCGATAAATGCTAATGTTGGGTCAGCTGCATTAATAGTTAGGGTTTCAGAGTTTGAATCCTTAACCCGAACTAGATGATACAGACAATCCTTAGAGATCATCTTTATGGCCTTAAGGTAAGAAATCAATCGACCTATAGGCGCTAAGCTACAATTCTTCCATTCTAAGATTGGTTCATCTAGAAACTGGAAAAGAACAATCCTAGTTCTACAATTGACTGAGGCATAACAGGAATGTAACCAATCCATGCCTAGAATGGTATCAAAATCTACCATTCCTAACTCTACAAGATCTGCTAAGGTGACTTTCTGGGAGATTGTGACAGGGCAATTTCGGTATACATGTCTAGCTATAACTGGGTCACCAACTGGAGTAGGGACTGAGAAGGGTTCTGAGAGAGTTTCTAGACTAACACTGAATTTGACTGATATATAAGGAGTTACAAAGGAAAGAGTAGCCCTTGGATCTAACAAATCATAAACATCTAAGTCAAAGACTCGTAACGTACCAGTGGCAACATCTGGAGAGTCTTCCTGATCCTGGCGAGCCTGAAGAGCATACAACATGTTTTGGCGCTGACCGCCACTTGTACCAGATGAGTTACCATGTTGAGTCGGTTGACCTGCTAGTGCTGCTGAAGTTGTGGACTGAGCTCTACTATTATTGCCTCATTGACCCTGTTTAGAAGGACAAACTTTTAACAAGTGACCAAACTGACCACACCCAAAGCATCTTTCCTTTCTTGCAAGGCACTCACCCAGATAGTTCTTCCCACACTTAGGACAAGTTGGGTTGGTTCTGGTGCCTGAAACACTCCCCTGAAACTTAGAGCCTGATGCCCTACTTTTCTGAAAATTTTAGAACTTGGGGGATGGAACACTAGCTGATGAAGGCACTGGAGTTGAAGACTTCTGTTGAAACTGCGAGCGATTTCCACCACCCAATTTTTGTTGAGAATAGTCATAGTTGCATGTCCTATCCTTCTTATTCTCCTTGGCATGTTCCTTAAGCTTATCACCCTCAACCTGCTGAGCATGAATCATGAGCCTAGATATGTTCATATCTTCCAGCAACATAGCATTTCTACACTCTGTTTTCACAAGAGCGAATACCCCATACATGAACTTGTTCATTTCAGCCCTGGAATTAGCAACCATGTGAGAAGCATACCTGGAGAGTTGGGTGAACTTGAGTCCATATTATTGGACCGTCATAGAACCCTGCCTCAAATTCATAAACTCCTGAGCTTTTGCCTCCCATAACCCTCTTGGGAAGAACATGTCCAAAAAAGTCTCATAAAGCATTCCCAAGTAATAGGAGTTGTATTTGTATCCTTGTTATATTTCCACTGAGTATACCAGATATGAGCTACATCTTTAAGCTGGTAAGATGCCAACTCAACCCTATAATTCCCAGTTACCTGCATTACTCCAAAGATCTTCTTCACCTCATCAATGAAGTTTTGGGGATCCTCACCAGTCTGTGATCCTAAGAATTCAGGCAGATTCATCCTCACGAAATCACGAACTCTAGTTGCAGTTGACCCAACATTAGTATTTGCCACAACTGGAACCTATTAATTGTTCTGGTCGGTCACACTCTGAGCCAACAATTGGATAGCGTTACGAAAGTCAACATTCAAAACTTCCTGATCTGGGACTGGAGAAGCTGCGTTTGCATTCCTGGCAATCACATTCCTTGAATAAGCTCTACGAGGAGGCATGATCTGAAACGCAAAATGATGAGTTAGAGCGAGGAATTAGATCATACCTTTCGCATGATAAGAGTAACAAAGAATTGAAGTTCTTTCTAAAATACCTCGTAGCCTCCTTCTCATTAGATGTGGTGCAATTCACACCCATGAAAAGGACTATACTTAGTGCGGCTTTTTAGACATCCTAGGACTCTTAAACCTATTGCTCTGATACCAAGTTTGTCACTCCCCGAAGCTACCCTCAGGATCCAAACATGGTACCTAGGATCACGAGTGACCCTAAGCTAACCCGACTGGCATATCATAAGAACTAAAGTATAATAAAGCAATAAATACTGTGCAAAACCTAAATCATGTAAAATTCTAAAATGATGGGGAATACCCATATACTAAATCTGAATAAATAATCTGAGAAGAGTTCAATAACAACTGAAGATGAAACTCAAACTAAAGTTGAAACTAACTATGTCTTAAAATAATCCTATAACTGACTAGAAGTGCTGGGACATGCCCCAGCTAAATCTAGCAAAACTAAAACTAAAACTAAAAGCAAGAAGATAATCATGTCACTGGTCATCGAAGAATGATGACTCACCACTGATGTTGTTAAACTGAAGATCGGGAACTGATCTATGAATAATCTGACTGCTGAGGACCTGAACCTACATCATGAGAAGATATAGCGCAGAGTATGCGTCAGTACTTGAAAGGTACTGAGCATGCAGGATAGAGTAAAGTTGAATAAAACATATAACTAAAACAAGCGATAAAGCAATGATATAATCTGAACATGATAAGGATACTAGAAAATACTGAACATGGCTAAACTGAATACAATGACCAAGTTTATAACATGCTAAGACTGAACACTGAACTATATTGATAACATGGTCAATGCAATAGAATCTGACTAAACTGTAAGGGAGCTACTAATAACCGACATAAAACCACATGAGCTAAATATGGAGTCCGATGTATACGCCCCATCGAGAGGACCCAATATACCCTGCCAGAGGTATAGAAGCATGCTGGCGTGATCACTAAAATGATGCCCAAAGAGGCGACTTACAACCTACGGGGTACATAGTTCTGGGACTTGAGGGTAAGTAACCCTAGTCCACTCGATATTAAGCTTCCCATATGATTAAGTAATTAACACTTTATAACTGAAAAGATGTAATACTGGATAGCTCAAAATACTGACATGCAAATTGAGAATGCAACATAAACATACTGATAATAATGCATTCAAAAACTGAGACATCTTTATATATATAACTGAATTAACTGGTCTAGCATGTGTAATTCATGAACTAAAAGAACTACATAGCCCTAAATTATGTCGTTTAAGCCCTAAACAACGTGGTTTTGGTCAGGTGTAGCCTAGAAACATAACTAGAGCTTACCTAAGTTAGATCATTCTTCAACACTTAGAAAAATTAGAGCATAAGAAGAGAAAGAGGTCAAGAACCCTAGTTCAAGAACACAACAAGGTTCCATCAGTTCCAGCCCCGAAATCAAAAGATTTTCCGTGGAATTCATCAACATGTATGTGGGATTTCACTAGTGGGTTACTTCTACCCATTAGGTCCCTAAATTTCAGTCAGAATGTTGATTCCCTTAATATTATCTAGACTTAGGGTTTCTTGAATGTTAGAATTGTTGGGTTTTAGCTGTTAGAATGATCCAAATAGTATTATCATGAATTCATTATCATTTTGCCGAGGTTCATGCATAAATTCAGAACCCTAACTATGTAGTTCTTTTAGTTCATGAATTACACATGCTAGGCCAGTTAATTCAGTTATATATATAAACATGCCTCAGTTTTCGAATGCATTATTATCAGTATATTAATGTTGCATTCTCAGTTTGCATGTCAGTATTTAGAGCTATCCAGTATTAAAGCATTTCAGTCATAAAGTGTTAATTACTTAATCATATGGGAAGCTTAATACCAAGTGGACTAGGGTCAATCACCCTCAAGTCCCAAAACTACGAGCCCCGTAGATTGTAAGTCCCCTCTATGGGCATCATTTTAGTGATCATGCCAACATGCCTCTATACCTATGGCAGGGTATATTGGGTCATCTCGATAGGGCGTATACATCGGACATTACATTTAGCTCATGTGGTTTATATCGGTTATTAGTAGCTCCCTTAATTACAGTTCCGTCAGATTCTATTGCATTGACCATGTTATCAGTATAGTTCAGTGTTCAGTCTCATCATGTTGTAAACTTGGTCATTGCATTCAGTTTAGCCATGTTCAGTATTTTCCAATATCCTTATCATGTTCAAATTATATCATTGCTTCATCGCTTGTTTCAGTTATATGTTTTATTCAGCTTTACTCTATCCTCATGCTCAGTACCTTTCAAGTACTGATGCATACTTTGCGCTACATCTTCTCGTGATGTAGGTTCAGGTCCTCAACCGTCAGATCACGCATAGATCGATTCCCGATCTTCAGTTCAGCAGCATCAGTGGTGAGTCCTCATTCTTCAAGGACTAGTGACATGATTATCTTCTTGCTTTTAGTTTCAGTTATTCTAGATTTAGTTGGGGCATGTCCCAGCACTTCTAGTTAGTTAGAGGCTTATTTTCAGACATAGTTAGTTTCAGATTTAGTTTGAGTTTCATCTTCAGTTGTTATTAAACTCTCCTCAGATTATTTATTCAGATTTAGTATATGGGTATTCCCTATCATTTCAGACTTTTACATTATTTAGCTTCCGCACAGTATTTATTGCTTCATTCTACTTTAAATGCTTATGATATGCCAGCAGGGTTATCTTGGGGTCACTCGTGATCCTAGGTCCCGTGTCCGCGTCTTGAGGTAGCTTCGGGGTATGACAAACTTGGTATTAGAGCACTAGGTTTAAGAGTCCTAGGATATCTGAAAATACGCACTAAGTAGAGTTTTTTTCATGGGTGTGAAGTGCACCTGATCTAATGAGAAGAAGTTTACAAGGTGTTTTAGGAAGAATTTCAATTTTTTGTTACTCTTATTGTGCGTAAGGTATGATCTAATTCCTCGCTCTGACTCATCGTTATATATTTCAGATCATGCCTCCTCGTAGAGCATATGCAAGGAATATGAATGCCAGGAATGCAAACACAACTCCTCTAGTCCCAGATCAGGAAGTTTTGAATGCTGAATTTCGGAACGCTATCCAGTTGTTGGCTCAGAATGTGACCAACTAGAACAATCAATAATTCCAGTTCCACAAAATGCTAATGCTTGGTCAGCTGCAACTAGAGTTCATGATTTTGTGAGGATGAATTCGCCTGAATTCTTATGATCACAGACTCGTGAAGATCCCCAAAACTTCATTGATGATGTCAAGAAGATCTTTGGAATGATGCAGGTAACTGGGAATGATAGGGTTGAGTTGGTATCTTAACCAGCTTAAGGATGTGGCTGATATATGGTATACTCAGTGGAAAGAGAACAGGGGTACAGATGCAGCTCCTATCACTTGGGAATGCTTTAGTGAGACCTTTCTGGACAGGTTCTTCCCCATCATTTCAGACTTTTACATGACTTAGCTTCCGCACAATATTTATTACTTCACTCTACTTTAGTTGCTTATGATATGTCAGCAGGGTTAGCTTGGGGTCACTCGTGATCCTAGGTACCGTGTCCGCGTCCTGGGGGTAGCTTCGGGGCATGATAGTATGAAAGAAGGGAAACTTTTCCTAAATGTCTGCAGTCTCTCATTTATAGAAGTAGGGCCCTCGCGACCATAAATAAGATCCTACTTAACACGAATTCATAGACACCCTAGGACACTTGAACTCTGTGCTCTGATACGAAATTTGTCACAACCCTAGCCTACACCCTGGACGTGGTCGGCACTCAAAAACCATTGTTGGTCCCCAAGCGAACCCTCATCCTAGCTGACAATAAGCGGAAGACTAACTTGAGTATACATAAGCTTGCAATTGAAAGAAACGTTTAAAAATAGTTTATTGAATCTCAAAACTTTGTTGAATATACTGAGTATGAAACATAAATTTTAAATAAAATAT
>JAJOOO010000496.1:0-41817 GCA_029582685.1 Solanum piurae | reverse complement strand
AGAGAAGAAGAGAGAAGAAAGAGAGAAGAAGAGAGAAGAAAAAGAGAGGAAGAGAGAGGAGGAGATTGCGGCAGCAAAGGAGGTAGAGAACAAGAGGTATGCAGTGCTTCAGGCCCAACTAACTTTTCTTTTTGAATCAAGAAATATTCTTCCTCCATGTCCGGCCAGCAGTGATGAATCTGATTAGGAGAGTGTAGAGAATGATAAGTCTGATAAGGAGAGTGAGAGTGATGAGAATGGTAAGTCTGATAAGGAGAGTGAGGGTGATGAGGAGTAGTTGTATCTATTTGACATTTTAGACTTCTATATTTTTGGATTTGTTTGATTGTATTTTAGTTTATTTTGAAGTTGGATGAAGTTTGTTTTGAAATAGTTTAATGTATATGTTGAAAATATTGTGTTGTTTTGATTGGATGAAGTTTATTTGTTCTTTGGGTTGTTTGGGTATAAATATGCAGGTGGACAACTAAAATTGCAGCAATTTGCTGCCTGTTTTGTAGCAGAAAACCGACCTCCGGAGGTCGGAATTTTTAAAATACAAAAATAAAAATAGCGACCTCCGGAGGTTAGAATTTCAACATTACAAAAATAAAAATACCGACCTCCGGAGGTCAGAATTTCAACATTACAAAAATAAAAAAATCGACCTCCGGAGATCAGAATTTCAACATTACAAAAATAAAAATACCGACATCTGGAGGTCAGAATCTCAAAAATAAGAATACCGACCTCCGGAGGTCAGAATCTCAAAAATGCAAAAATAAAAATACCGACCTGCAGAGGTCGGAATTTTAAAATTAAGAAGAAACAAATACCGACATCCGGATGTTGGTATTCCAATTCTGACCTCAGGAAGTCGGAAATAATAATATATGAATTTTCCGACATAAAATAAAAACTCACCTCGAGAGGTCAGTAAATACCGACCTCCAGAGGTCGGTATTGAATAGCGACCAAGCTTTTTCCGACCTAAGCTGGGATGTCGGTTTTAGGTCGGTATTTCAGAGAATATCGACCTACGGAGGTCGGTATTCACTATTTTTTTAGTAGTGAAGGGATCCGGTCCTTGGTTCAACAAATGTACAATTTGATCGACTGTTCCCCGGAAAAATTATTTGCAAGACATGACAGTTGGACATCATCCTTAGATCCTAATCCTTCCCTTGTCTCCATTTTTGTGATGTAACCATAAGTACCATGAGAGAGTATTTTTAAACAATGTTGTTAGTTTTAATGACCCCGACTTTTGGTCGAGCTATGATAGGGACCAGTACCTTAACTAAACTGAGAAAATTAAACAAAATATTTGAAGAGTATCATATGTGCAAAAGGAACCCTAACCCTTAGGCAATCTCTATGAAGACTTAGCAGCAGTCATGGTTGCACACATTTCTTCCCAGCCTTTGGCTATGAGAGAGAAAAACCCTAACCCTAATCAACAAACATCCCATTTTACTCAATTAACCACAAACCAAGCTCTCTGAAATTTGACAAAAATCCAATTGAAACATAATCAATATGTACATGGAGAGCCTACAGTTCAATTCACAAAGGGACAATGACATGGTATTGCACAGGAAGAAGGATTACATCAAGTTGTAATCATTGGGTTCTCCTCTAATACACGACTTCATAAGTAAGCAGGCCTTACCAACTAGTGACATGTTAAAAGTCGTGTGATCCTAGGCCTAGAACAGACATTATCACTAGTGGACTGGGCCATTAAAAATGGTATCAGAGCCACTCTTGTGTTAGCCTAGTAGATCTGGGTTAGAGTTCAATTAAGTTTAGGCAAATCTCGATAAGGCAGGGTGAATCTCAATGTAGAGTCTAGGTAAATTCCATATGGTAGGGCAAACCTCAGCGAGGACGCTGAATCCATAGAGGGGTGTATGTGACGCCCAACTTAATACAAGAAGCCCGACATCGACAAAAATATTGAAAAAATGTTAGGTATATAAATAAGTGGGCCTTACCAACTAGTGATGTATTTTAAAGTAGTGCGGGCTAGACTAGAGCGGAAAATATCATTAGTGGGTTAGGCCGTTACAAAAATACCATCTTAAAATGGGTCATATATTTTGGAGGACATAAAAAAAAACCTTAAGGTACAATCTTCAAATTGGAGGACATGTGTTGAGAGGGAAATAGAGAATTCAATTTAGTGGTGGAAATTTAAGGAACAAAGGAAGGATTTTTATGGAGAGACTAAGCTTATGGTAATTAGTTACTGGTTACTATGTTATATGCTAAGTGTACTGATGAGCCAACGATTTGGACTCATTTAGGGCTCTATTTTAATAGATTTAGTATCCTCAAATGCATATTTTGTCTCAATAACTGATGTAAATCTTTGAATTTTAGGTATTTGGACTTAGGAACAAAGCATGGACACTATTAAGCAAGAAGGAACAAGGCAGCTCAAAGAACGAAGAAATGAAGGCCTGAGGATCGCCTAACCCATTAGGCGAGTCGCCAAATGGCCTTGGTCTCGCCTAATGTTCCAGTGTGCCAAGCCCTGAAGGAGAATATCTAGTCGGCGAGATAAATGAGAAGTCGGCGTGTCGCCGAACATTTCCGCGATGTAGTGCCATATCACCCAAAGTTACAGGACCTCAATGATGCTGAAGGCAAAAGGAGAACGATGATACAAATGACCAAAGGGCGGATCGCTGAATGGATCGGTGATCCCGACTTACTGCATCGAGTGATCCTTCGCAGCACACTTTTTGAAAACTATAAATACTTTTTTGAATTTTTAGTCTACAAGAGTTTTTATGCTATCAGATATATAATTTTCATTTTTTAGAATTATTCAGTTTTAGAACTTGGTTTTTGGAGACAATTTTCCTTAGCTTTGGAGATTTTGAAGATTCCCATTTCGAAGAAATTAGAAGTGGGTATTGAAGATTCTTCATCTTAGACGTTTGTAAAGACCATATTAATCGTACCCAATTGATCGAAACACTTTTCGGTATCGATTTCTACCTTTTTACTATGTCTAGCTAAAACCCCAATTCTTGGGGTGTGATTATGGGTTGAATTAACTGCTGGGTATTGCTAATTGATATTTTATTCGTTGTTTAAAAGTGATTTCATTCAGTAATTGTTGTTGAATTTAATGGGTTGTAGTTCCAAATACAATCTTAGCTTCGTGTTTTTACCTTGCTCGAGAGAGAGGTTGTAAAAATAAAATTATTGAATTGATGGTCTGTGGGTATTGGGTTGGCATGGGTTCAGCTCGAGAGAGTGAATGCTAAACCCTTTCCCACACATTCAGCTTGAGAGAGTGAATAGACTAAAGTGAAGGTTGTGCTTCATTGTGGTTTATTGGTGTTCGAGAGAAACCAATTCGATTCGGGGTAAATTGTTCGAGAGAAAATTTACCCCCACTAAAGTTTAGCTTATTCACTGATTTGCAGCAATTTACTATTAATTGCAAGTACCCGATTGTTTACCTTAGTCCATAATCCTATCACATCCCAAGAATCCCGTCTCCATATTCATATTTTCGTATTATTCACTGTCTTTAGTTGCTAGTTGACTACAAACCCCCTTTAATACTTGACACTTATGTCAATCTTTAATTTATCATGTTTTTCTTCGTAAATGTCTTTAGCCATGATTGACCTGAACACATTTTTACTTTTCTATTGATTCTCGATTGCAAGCCACTCCCTTGGAACTCGACTCCAACTCACTAGTTGGGTTATATTACTACTCACGATCGTTGGCACTTGAACTGGAAGTAGTGTCCTGATACGTGAAATAAAAATGGCGCCGTTGTTGGGGAGTGGTGTTACTTGAGAATTTTTAGTTAAGTTAAATTTTGTTCTAATTAATTATAGTGATACTTACTTAATTTTTAGTCTTGGCTTTTGTTTTGTGTTCTGAGTAGAAAAATGGAGCATGTTTGGTAGCAACGATGACCAAATGGACCTCTCTCTATTAAGGATGATAATTCTTAGGGATAACGTCCTATGTTTCAGACAATTGGAGGGCGAGTCAATCCATGAGCTATGGTTGAGATTGAAGGCACTCTTCTTGGAGTGTCCAGCTCATGGAATCTCAGATAACGTGCTATTGGACTGCTTCTACAAAAGTCTTGGCCCGGAAAATAGAAGAATGGCTGACAAAATGTTTCCGGGGGGTCTCTCAAGACTACCCTATGCAGTAGCAGCCCAACTTCTTGATCACATAGCCATGACCAACAAGGAGACCGAGAAGGATCATATTTTGGCCACACTACTGACTCAACTGGATCTAGTGGCCAAGAAGATCATGGAATTGGGAGCAACAGACACAAAGAAAGACCAGTACCTTCCCCTTCATGAGCATATAAAGCCCAATGTGAATGAGGGTGGACAAATAGAGGAGATACTCCCACTCATTCTTCACAAAGTCGAAAGTCACGATAAGATGTTGAATGAGATTAAAGAGAATGTCTCACTGCTGAATGAGATGACTACTTCCCATTCCATATCCGTTCAGCGACTGGAAACCCAAATGGGTCATGTGTTGTCTCGTCTCTACCCCACAAACCAAGATTAAGTGGGGAAGTCGTGCCACGACTATAACTAAGCCTTTCTTGGGAGGCAACCCAAGGTTTTATCGCTTTATTCTCTTTCTTTTTAAGTTTAGAAATAATGGTGTGTTGATTGTGCAGATTAAAGTGTGGAAAGTGTTTGAAAAGTTCAAGTTGGTGAGATAAAGGTCCAGTCGGCGCATTGCCGACGAGCCCGACCTAGACCATCGTTGGACTCAAGACAATTTCAAAGTAGAGTCTGTAAAACTCGGCGAGCCCAGGAAATTGTCGGCTAATCGCCGACCAGGTTGGCGATCACGATATAGTCTACCGTTTGGGCCCCCAGATTAACTAGAGGTCCTATAAAACTCAGCGAGGTAAGTGACCACTCGGCGTGTCACCGAGTGGCTCGGCGAGTGCGATTAATGTCACCGAATTGGCGAGAACTGGATGGTTTTCATAAGGCCAAATGTTTAAATTTTCAAACTCTTTCACTTTCCCTTAGTTTTAAACTTCCCAAACTCACTCGCACCTTAGATTTTATACTTTTCGCATTTCTGCCATATTTTGGTCGTTGATTTGTGCTCGGATTTGTATTACATTACTGCCTAGCATTTCAATCTTATTTTTATCGGCATAAAAGGTTGGTTTTCTAAACCCCGCGTTTTTTTTGGGTATATTTGTACTCATTTGCAACATTATTGTCTTGGTGAAGTGTGTTGGGCCTCTCTGATAGAATTAGAATGCTTGATTTACTGCTTTAATTCAAAAATCTTACCCATATGGTGTATAATGTTGAATCCCCGTATTATTGTGCTTTAAAATGAATTAAATGTTGTGGGGTTGTGCTTGCACGCTGTCTAGTTTAGTTGGGTGAAGTATGAGTAGCCCGAATTTGTGCCAAACGACATAATTTACCCAATTATAGAGAGGGTGACGTCCTTCTTAAGGGCAAAAGTCGTCAATTGGCCAAATTTGGCAAAATTGGGAGAAGTCTGAGTACCCCGGGGTAATGAGTGCTATGGGTCTTGCTTTAATTTGACTAGTGCATGCTTTGATTTTGTTTTCAGGGGTTGCAGAGTTGAATTTGAGAAGTTGGGTTGAAAATAGGCACGTTGGGTCGTTTGGCGAGCTGGGTTGAGCTCGCCCAACCACTCGACGGTTTGCCAAAATTCCCCAACTCACCTTTAATTTCATGCTATACTTGATATGTGACTGTAACTTTCGGTGAGAAGCTTGAGGTCGCCGAAGGCACTCGGGGACTCACAGAAAGTCTTCTTGATCGCCCTTTGTCTGCACCCCCTATAGCTTAAATTGCATTGTAACTTTCGGCGGGCGAATCCTTGCTCGCCGATGGATGTCGGCGATTCGCCGAAAGGCCTTCCCTGTGCCAACCTGCTAATTTTGTTTGAGAATTTTAAGCCAATCCTTTCGGCGAGCCTGATCTAGCTCATCAAAGTGATTCTGTGAGTCGCTGACTGATTCAGCGAGTCTGTCTGAAACTGTATTTTTGTGCTTTTGATTGAAATGTTTTTAACTTTTTCTCGTTGTTTTGCAGAAATGGTACGAACAAACATAGACATGCCACCCCAAAAAAGAGTACGGGGTATCACAATCAACGAAGGAGGATCAAATCCTCTAAATATAGAAAGGCAAGAGCCTCCAACTAGAGGTCAGAGCAGGGGCAAGAGGTCCATATATGAAAGGGTGACTACTGGTTCCCAGACTAATTTAACTGAGCCTGAGGACAACCAGCCTTTGCTGTCCCGACGGGATGAGTTTCGGGCTAGATCTCACCCTGACTCAGCCAGAGTCCCTCCAGCTCCCACACCAGCAGACTTAGTGCCAGCTCCGACACCTCATCTGGCTCCTATGACACCAGTCATCCCTCCTCCCAGGCTTCTGAACAGATTGAAAGGTGATGGTTTGCGAACCATCCTCGAGGAGAAGCTGCTATCTACAGAGGGCCTTGAGGGCAAATACTTTGGTGTGAGGGCCACCCTTCACTTCCACATATTCGAGTAGTTCACTAGGCCCAGAGGCCCCTACATTCCTTTATGGGTCCGGGAGTTCTATACAACATATGGTGATTTGGTGCCAAAAAGTAAGAAGAAGGCCAACGAGTTGAAACTGGTTAAGTCGGTCATGGTCTAGGGTAAGGAAGTTGGGTGCAACATTGAGCATATCAACAATGTTTTGGGTAGAGCTCTATATTCAACACGTCCCTATGATGGATTGCCTGTTGCTCAGTCCTTAGATGAATTGAAGGGCTGGTTGGCTCAACTAATTTCTGATGCCACCCCGACGTGGATTGAGGCAGGGGTCCCTATAGAGAAGAGGGATTTGGGTATTGCTGCTTGTTTCTGGTTTGGCTTTATTAGCAGCACCATAATGCCATCCTAGAACGAGTCCATTCTACGCCATCCTAAGGCAGCCTTCCTTGGATCTATCATATCCCGGAGGAGCATTGACCTAAGACTCTTTATTGAGCAGGAGATGGCCATGAGGGCCAAGCAGAGGCACACTTCTCTACCATTTCCGGTACTGATCACGGAGTTATGCCGGCGTGTTGGAGTCCCCAGGGATCCGACTATAGATACTGAGGTCACTCCATCTTCCTCCACTGATATTTGACACATTGAGGCCGAGTACACTCGAGATGAGGTTGACAGGAGAAGGGAAGCTCTGGTAGACACATCCCCGGAGGTGGATGTTGATTCGATACCTACAGAGGCATCTTTTCCTACTACAGCCTCCGGGCCTTCAGGTACTTCTGCCACTTCCTCTTCTTCACAAGCTCCAGGCACCTCCTCTTCCTCCCAGCCGACCAAGATTACTCAGGCAATGATCCTGAGGATGGGGCATCTGGCCCATTCAACTGATGTGAGGGCGACCCGATTAGAGAGATCTGTCCCCTTGATGATTGGCTGTGATGTTAGCTGCACTGACTCCCCTCCGAGCCTCTATTGATGATCTAACTACTAGAGTCATAGCTTGTGAGAGCAAGCAGGAGGAGACCTCCGAGGTTATGACTTTGAAAGCCGAGGTAGAAGACTTGAGAAAATACATAGACTATCTGAAGCCTACCGACTTCACTTCATTACTGGAGGCTGCAAATGACTTGGATGCTTCTGAGACCTCAGAGATTCCTCTGGTTACCACCAGAAATATACACCGGGATGAGACATCAATGGATGAGTCGGATGCTGAGACCGAAAAAGAGAAGATACAAATACAAGAGGAGAGCATATATGGAGATTTACTAGATATTAAGGAGATGATTATGCAGTCGGTGATCCAGACATCACTGACTGAGACATCTATGGCAACTCCTAGTGGATCTGGTACTGCTGTTCCTGCTGAGGTGACTCCGGGCACTGAGGCCCAAGACCAGACTGATGCCCAGACAGATGGAGCGACTGCGTAGACAAGATCCTCTCTTTACCTCCCTCTCTGGCTTACTTTTACTTTAACTTTTGGATAATTTTGTTTGCATTTGAGGACAAATGCTTTTATTTGTGGTGGGGTGAGGCCCACCTTTTGTGTGAATCTTTTTGTGTATATTGATGTTTTGTTTATGTATTTGGGTTTTGAGCTTAATTTGTGTTTTACACTGCTTTATTCTGGAAGGTCTGAGCTTGTAGCTCTGTGTTTATAATTGTAAATGATTTTTGACCCTTCCAAATTTTTTTTGCCACCTCTTGTTGTGTTGAATATGGCTATTCTTTTGCAAATTTGAGTATAGGTTTTGATCAATACCGATGACTTGAATAGTGCTTATAATCGAACAAACATGAGTGTGCGGCTACGATGAGGCCAAATGAAGTTGCATAGTCAAAATGTGAACTCTTTGCATCTCGTTTTGACTAGCCAAGTACCATATTGAGTCTCTTGTGATGAACTTTGCACACTAGAGAAAGTGTGGAGTCTTGATTTGACATTGGTGTTGATACCTTGTGTGATGAGCTTACCGTGAACCATGTATGATGACACCTAGAATTTGCCCCGTTAGTCCGGTTAACTAAGTGAGGCAATTTCTTAAAATGATCATAGGCAACTTTAAAGAGTGTGAACCAATTTGACATTATACTTTTTTTGTGGCCTATCTTGTGAGTGTGTGAATTCCTTTTGAGCACCCCTTGAGCATTACCCTTTTCTTGGAAGAAACTTGATGAAAACATAACCTTTCTTGATCCATTACCCATAGTCCTCATGATTTGTGGCCTGTTTGAATAGCCAACTTAGGCCAAAAACCTAAGTTGGGGGTGTGGTGAAAAGAAAAGGCAAATCAAGAAAATGCAAAGAAGTTCCTTTTGCCCATGTTTTGAGAAAAATGGAACCCCTCCATATAAAAAAAAAGAGAAGAAAAGAATGAAAAAGAAAAAGAAAGAAAAAGTTGTGGAATAAAGTTGTGAAAATACAAAGAAAATGGGGTTTTCAACGGTCCATGAAAGATGAATAAGAAGTGACTTTTGAATGATGAAGAAAAGGAAATAAGGTGTTGTTCACATCACATTACATGACGATTACAACCTATGAGCCTAAATGACCATACCTTTGCACTCAGCCCCATTACAAGCCTTGAAAAAACATTTTTGATCTTGAATGAGCTGAAACAAAAGTTGATTGGAAAATAAGGGCAAGCTATGGGTGAAAATCATACATTGTATTCATCTTTGTGAGTGTGAGCGTTGCATTTTATTCTGGAACTTTAAATTGTTGAATCATTGTGTGAGAATATGGAATCATTCTTTGTGTGAGAGCATTTGATCACCTTTGTTAATCTTGAACTTGCATTTGAAGCAAGTAATGTGAGCTTGAGATTCTTTGGTAATGGTGAGTCACAACTTGAATCTTTGAGTGTACAATTGATCCTTGCATGATTAAGTTGAGTCTTCTTGTGTGCATTCATGATTGAGTCTTGTGTAACACTATTTGAGACATCCTTTTTTAACTGCTAAACTTGAGGACAAGCAAAAGTTTAAGTTGGGGGTGTTGATGAGTCCACGATTTGGACTCATTTAGGGCTCTATTTTAATAAATTTAGGGTCCGCAAATGCATATTTGGTCTCAATAACTGATGTAAATCCTTGAATTTCAGGTATTTGGACTTAGGAACAAAGCATGGACACTATTAAGAAAGAAGGAACAAGACAACTCAAAGAACGAAGAAATGAAGGCATAATGATCGCCTAACCCATTAGGCGAGTCGCCGAATGGCCTTGGTCTCACCTAATGTTCCAGTGGGCCAAGCCCTGAAGGAGAAGATCTAGTCGGCGAGATAAAGAAACAGTCGGCGTGTCGCCGAACAGTTCCGCTATGCAGTGCCTTATCACCCAAAGTTACAGGACCTCAATGATGCTGAAGGCAAAAGTAGAACGGCGATATAAATGACCAAAGGGCGGATCGCTGAATGGATCAACGATCCCAACTTACTGCGCCGAGTGATCCTTCGCAGCACACTTGTTGACAACTATAAATACTTGTTTGAATTTTTAGTTTACAAGAGTTTTTATGCTATCAGATACACAATTTTCATTTTTTAGAATTATTCAGTTTTAGAACTTGGTTTTTGGAGACAATTTTCCTTAGCTTTGGAGATTTTGAAGATTCCCATTTCGAAGAAATTAGAAGTGGGTATTGAAGATTCTTCATCTTAGACATTTGTAAAGACCATATTAATCGTACCCAATGGGTGGAAACACTTTTCGGTATCGATTTCTAACTTTTTACTATGTCTAGCTAAAATCCCAATTCTTGGGGTGTGATTATGTGATTATGGGTTGAATTAACTGCTGGGTATTGTTAATTGATAGTTTATTCGCTGTTTAAAAGTGATTTTGTTCAGTAATTGTGGTTGAATTTACTGGGTTGTAGTTGCAAATACAATCTTAGCTTCGTGTTTTTGGCTTTCTCGAGAGAGAGGTTGTAAAACCAAAATTATTGAATCGATGGTCTGTGGGTATTGGGTTGGCATGAGTTCAGCTCGAGAGAGTGAATCCTAAACCCTTTCCCACACATTCAGTTTGAGAGAGTGAATGGACTAAAGCAATGGTTGTGCTTCATTGCGGCTTATTGGTGTTCGAGAGAAACCAATTCGATTCGGGGTAAATTGTTCGAGAGAAAGTTTACCCCCACTAAAGTCTAGCTTATTCACTGATTTGCAGCAATTTACTATTAATTTCAAGTACCCGATTGTTTACCTTAGCCCATCATCCTATCACGTCCCAAGAATCCCATCTCGATATTCATATTTTCATATTATTCATTGTTTTTAGTTGCTAGTTGACTACAAACCCCCTTTGATACTTGACACTTGTGTCAATCTTTAATTTATCATGTTTTTCTTCATAAATGTCTTTAGCTATGATTGACCTGAACACATTTTTACTTTTCTATTGATTCTCGATTGCAGACCACTCCCTTGGGACTCCACCCCAACTCACTAGTTGGGTTATATTACTACTCACGATCGTTGTCACTTGAATTGGAAGTAGTGTCCTGATACGTGAAATCATGTACTGCATTGGAGAGACTAAGGTTATGGGAATATCTATATAACATTGGTTACAACTATTCATTTCCTTGGATGATAGGTGGAGACTTCAATGTTGTTTTGTGTGCTGAGGAGAAGATTGGTGGACTTCCTGTTTACTCGCAAGAATATGAGGACTTCGTTTTTTTGTATCAATTCTTGTGAGTTGTTTGATTTACAATTTACTAACATTCCTTTTACATGGTTAAATGGTAGAGTAGATGTAGATTGTATTTTAAAGAGAATTGACAGAGTTGTCATTAATCAAGCTTTACATGATATGTTTGGTAAGGTGGATATGCAACATTTGGCTAGGACAAGGTCTGATCATGCTCCTTTATTCATTACTTGTGGAGGATTAAACTAAAATTTTGTCAAACCATTTAGGTTTTTAAAACTTTTGTCCGAGAGTGTTGATTTTGAAAGAGTTGTACAAGAGAATTGGGAAGTTGAGGTTTCCGGAGATGTCTTTGTGCAATGCAATTTGGTACTGGGGGAGACCAAGTTAACTTTGTCGAAGTGGATTAAGAACGACAAGTTTTGTCATATATTCAAACATCTACTAATAAGTGAGGAGGCCGTTAAACTGAAAGAAAAGTTGTTTGAAAAGGACCCTTCTGCATCCAATAGAACGTTTCTACAACATGCTCAGGCTGTATATAAATTATATTTGCATTATGAGGAGGAATTTTAGAGACAAAAGACCAGCATCCAATGATATATAGACAGGGATAAGAAAACTAAGTTCTTTCATTGTTTGGTGAAGGGAAGAAGGAAGAGACTCTCCCTGAAGAGAATCATGAAACCTGATGGTTCCTCGACAGAGGGAGATGATGATATTGTTACAGAGGCTTGGAATTTTTTTCAGACCAATTTATTGACACATATGTAAGTGAATAATTTCTTATGTACAGTATCTGCAACCAAAAGTTTCTGACAGTGAAAATGCTTTAATTAAAGAAATACCATGTGTTGAGGAAATTAAAAATGTGGTTTTCAAATTAAATGGTGAAGATGCTTGTGGCCCTAGTGGCTTTACAAGTCAATCTTTTCAAGTTTGTTGGGACTAGTGCCGGCAAAATGAGCCCATATTTTGGTAACCCGCCCAACCCGATAATATTTTAATGAGTTGGATGAGTGACTTTTTACATGGGTAAAATATGGGTTGATACCCATATTCAATCCATAAAAATATGGGTAAAATATGGTTAAACTATGGGTAAAATATGAGTAAAATATGGATTAGCCAAATATGTTAAGTTTCTAACTTTTATTCCCTCAAATTTCATGATATCACTAAAAAATATTGTAACTTCTCTTCCTTTTTATGTTCTTCTATAGAACTAATTATTTTTCTCTATAATTGAAAAGGTGAAGTCTTTGGCACTCCAAAAATATATATTTTAAATGTACATTTATTTTGTTAATTATAATTTTTTTTTATTTAATTTTATATTGGATAATAAATAATAGTGTAAAATAATCAAATCATGTATTAGTATTGACATTTCTTAAAGTGCATTAAGCATGTTTTCGTCCTAAATGCAAATATTCATTTACTTTGAAATTAAAAATATTTTCCCCTTGTTATTACATAAATTTATTTTATATTGAAAAGTTATAGGGTTATTTTTTTACTTTTATGATACAATAAAACTAAATGAAGCATTTTCAACATTTTTCATCTAAAAAAAGACTAAAATATTTTCTCCATGTTGAATTCTTAAGCGGAGTACTATTAACTCATGAAAATATCGGTAAATATGGGTAAACTAGTATTTTACCCAACCCATTTGTTACCCAATCCATTTTTACCCATATCAAATATGAGCGGGTTGAATTATTACCCATTCTATGTCGACCCATTTTCAATCCGCCCAAATTTTACCCAACTCGCCCATTTGCCACCAGTAGTTGGGACATTGTGGGAATTGATATTATTAATTTGGCACATGCCTTTTTTTAGGGTCTTACTGACTATGAAAGAGTTTATTAGAACATGTTCAAACTTAAGACATAGTAGTTTAAGTAATTTTATTAACAAGGTTATTTCCTGAATTCTGCATGAAAGGTTGGAGGGGTTGTTACCAAGGCTAATCTTTCGGAACCAATCTAGATTGTGAAGGGTAGAAATATTATAGAGGATGTGCTTCTAGCTCAAGAAATTATCACTGACATAAGGAAGAGGGGAAAATCTAAGAATGTGGTGATTAAGCTAGATATGGCAAAGACATATGATAGAGTGAACTGGAAAATCTTAATTAGATTTTTTTTCTCAAATGGGATTTGATTAATCAGTTCTTGATTTGATTTGAAGAATTGTGGCTAATAACTGATAACTATATTCTTATAAATGGAAAAACTCATGATTTTTTCCATTAATCAAGGGGGGTTAACCAAGGGGATCCCCTCTCACCTGTTTTATTTATATTATCAACTGAAGTCCTATCCACAACCTTGAATCAGTTGTTTTATAACAATGAATTTCATGGTTTTGGAATGACTAAAAAGAGTGACAAGTTAAATCATCTTGCGTATGCAAATGATATTATTATCTATGCATCAACATAAAAGAATTCTCTTTTATTGATAATGAGGTGTTGCAGGAATATGTAAATCAGTTAGGTCAGAAGATTAATAAGGAGAAAAGTATTTTCTATATGTTTAGTAAGCTGCTAGTGAGGCAGTGAAGGGAGAAGAAGAGACAACTGGTTTATTGAGAGGTAAGTTCCCTTTTATCTTATCTTTGTTGTCCTATAGAGCATGCCAAAAAAAGCAAAACTGACTTGTTGATTTGATTAAGAAAATTCAAATTAAGTTATGGTTTTGGAAGGGTAAATTGTTATCTTTTGGAGGGAACGTTGTGCTTATTAATCATGTTTTGCAAAGTATGCATTTATATTTTCTCTCTATTATCATGCCTCCTAAATGTATCATTTACGACATCCATAGAGTTTTTGTAAAATTTCTATGGAATTTGAAAAGGAAGGAAGAGCAAAATAGTGGGTGGCTTGGGAAGACATGTGTCAACTCAGAGAAGAAGGAGCACTAGGATTTAGGTATCTGTTTGATGTTTCACAGGCACTATTTGCCGAACTTTTGTGGAATTTCAGGATCAAGAAGTCTTTATGGGCTAATTTCCTATGGAACTAGTATTGCAAAAGACACGCCATAAATTGTTAAATGGAAGGGTAGATCTCAAGTATAGAAGTTAATGATGCAAGCCAGATAAGAAAGATCAATAGATGTGATGGGAACCTAGAGGTGGCCATGCTAATCTTTGGTTTAATAATTGAACACAACTAGGTGCTTTGCAATATGTGTTACCTTTTACACATGGACCCATAGAAGGATATGAATATATTCATCAGATCATGGAGCATGATGGATGGAACATGATTGTGATGACTGAGTTGCTAAACAAATAAGTGTGTAATCATGTGGTTGATGTGTTGGGAATTGTGAAGCTGTCTGAATAAACAACAAACCTTGGTGGATGCCAAATAGCAAAAGAAATTTTACAGTGAATAGTTTTGGGAACATGACTAGACAAAGGAAGAGGAACCAGATGGGCATCATGAACATATGGGAAAAGAGTACTCCATTAAGAATAGTTTTTCTATTTTTGAGGGTGTGTTTCAAAGAATTCCTATATGAGAGGTTTAGGTTAAAAATAGTATAGGAGATTCTGTTGAATGTTGTTGTTTCTCAGACTCAATACAAGAAACCTTTGACAACCTTTTTGGTCTCGCACTGATTTTAAGTCTTTATGGATAACATTTGCAGGTGCTGGTGAGATACGTGGTCCTTTTGTTCAACTTAAACAAACCCTAGACAAATGTGGAGTGCTGATTGTGTTATTTGTTAGTGAAAAACTTACAAGATAACAAAATTACAAGATTACAATTAAAAATAAAAATGAAGATAAATCTCTTCAGGCTGAGGCGCGGATATCTCGCTCTCTTTAAGGAGATTCAAGGCCACTGCAATAAATATTTTTCACCGGTCCATCAGTAGTCCTCTTTGACTTGTCCCCTCCAGGATACAACATCCTAATCACAAAATATAACTCAACAACTCTGGACAAGAGTTGAGTCCAAAGCTCCACAAAAAGAACACTCCCTTCAACTAATAAGAACTCTCTTTTTGACAAACTTTTATGCACTCTATATTTTTCTTATGTATGTTGTGTGTCACAAATCAAATGAAGACCACCACTATTTATACTAGAAGAAGTCTTCCTAGCAATGAATAGGAAGATAAATGGTGTAGTAAATAGTGAAGATAATGGTCTTAAGAGTTACATAGGTTATAAGGTATAATGGATGATAATGTAGATTGAATGAAAAATAATTAGTGGTCATGGTTGACCACCTTCTGCCACTAACAGTAACTTCCAATGGTTCAACGTTTTGTAACCATCAAATAAAGGGTAATAATGCCTAATGGCATTGATTCACAAGTGAGTAATTAGGCAGTAATGCCTAAGGTTGCAGCAATCAAAATGGATAGTCCTCCAACGGCAACAATTGTAATGCCATAACTCCCATTTCCTCTAATGAATATTTACTGTGGAAGAATGGCTATTAGGCCTATGGAAAAATTATGAGACAATTTTAATAATAAACAAATATTAAAATGCTCAAAAACTAACATTATTAAATTGAAGCCACTGATATAGATTTACCAATAATCATCATTTGACAAATTTGAAATAAAAGGAATATTACAAAACATCGAGGAAGAAGGTCCAAGAATGCCATGGAGAGAGATAAATAGAAACATTCATCTATTGACTACTTCTAGATATTCTTGGCTTGTTAATGTACTTAAGTCCTAGGCTCAAATTGTTTAATTTCTAGAATCTTATACTCCTATTATTTCTTGTAAAGTTGTTAGATGGTTGTGCCCTCCTGCCCGAAGTTATAAGTGCAACACCGATGGCTCTATTAATTACAATATTCAATGCGTCTCTATGTTCTTTTATGTGAGAGATAGCCATGGTAACTTGGCATTTGCTGAAGTAGAAAAGCTTGATTTATGTAATTCTTTAGAAGTTGAGGTTTAAGGACTAAAAGATGGTTTGAACCACTGTGTTCAGAATAATCTTTTACCTCTTGTGATGGAAAATGATTCCTTGATTATTAAGAAGACTAGTAAAATTACCCGCGCTTCGCGCTGGAATTTTATATCACGGAATATATAAAATAATACTTAAAACCTATCGGTCACTACACCTAAAACACTATATTATTTTACATAAAAGATTAAAAATGTAAAGGAAAATAAAAATTATTACATCTTATCATTTATCCTAAATAACATAAGTATAAATTAATGATTGTAAAAATACATACCAGGATCTGTAACATAAGCAGTGGTGTCACTGAGCCACTGAACATTAGTAAAGTACATAAATATTTAATTGTGAAGAAGAAGAAGAAGAAGAGGAGGTTTAGAATTTTCGTTTTTTTAAAATGAGAGGAAATCCCTCTATTTATAGACAACAAATGGTAGTGTGAACAAATATTTATTGTGCCTTATCGGAAAGGTTACAACTATTTGGAAAAGTTGCAACCCTTCAGAAAGGTCGCAACCTTTCATAAAAGTCACAACTTTTCATAAAAGTCGCAACTCTTCTTTAAAGTCGCAACTTTTCATAAAAGTCACAACTTTTCATAAAAGTCGCAGCTCGAGAGAGTGAGTGGGGTATGGCGTAGGCTGGTCTTCATGCGGCAGATGGGTGTCCGAGAGGAACGCATTTGAAATGGGGTAAGTTGCCCGAGAGGGAACTTATTTCCATCTAAAGCTTAGCCTAGTCACTATTATCTTGCAAATTTTCTATTGAAAGCATGTACCCAACTATTTATCTCAACTTGTATTGCGGTCACACCCCAAGAACTTGTCCCCATACTTGATTTTCTTGTTAATTTTGTTGTTTTTACTTACTTGTAACAAAACCCCCAAATCAATACTTGACACTTTTGTGTCCCCCCTTTTTTGATTTACAATGTTTTTAATCATTAATTTCTTTAGCTACGACTAGTTAGAACTATATTTTATTTTTCTATCAATTCTCAAAACCGCTTCCTTGGGACACGACCCCAACCCTCGGTTGGGTTACTATATTATCGACGATCGTAGACACTCGAACCGTAGTTAGTTCCGTTGGTCACAATAAGCATCAGTCACCAATCATTTTAAATGCTTCGTATAAACTGTGTACTATTATTGTTATATACTTTGCATTTGAGTTAAGTTATTCATGAGTTGAGCCAAGGTAAGTGCTCTTTTCATATTCCTTTCAAGCTTACGTCATGTTTTAGTATTCCCCTCGCATACTCGTACATTCAATGTACTGAATCCATTTGGCCTGCATCATTTTATGATGCAGACACAGGTAACCAGGATCACCATCCAGCAACTTGTTGATCCAGTTGAGCACTCAGAGTCAGTTGGTGAGCCTTCTTGCTTTCTGGAGGATCCCTTATTATCTTGTTTTGATTTAGTACTTTAGTTGTTAGAATGATCGGGGGTCTTATTTTAGAGGCTTCATAGACGATTAGTTATAGTCCTTTAGTCTTGTATTTCAGATGTTTTTCTATGATACAATATCCATTTTGGCTAGTTTGAATGTTTCCTTAAAGACATTTTAAGTTTTAATTCATAAGTTTCTTATTTGAGATTATTTCTTATGTTTAAGTCTCCCGCTATGTAAGTAAGCCAGGCCAAAGGTTTGCTTAGGGACAACAATGGTTCTCGACTGCCAGTCCCGCCCAGGGTGTAGGCTCGGGGCGTGACATGTTCCTCCATAGAACTATGACTGATGCTACCTTGTTGGTTCTCAACTTGCGAATCTGATGGTCCAGAATCTGAACGGGAATCTCCTCATAAGATAAGCTATCCTTAATACCAATATCTTCAGTAGGTATGATAAGTGAATCGCCCATGCACTTCTTCAACATGAAAATGTGAAACACTAGACGAACTGCTGCTAACTCTTGCAGCAACTCCAACTCATAATCTACATTACCAATCCTCTTGGATATCCTGTAAAGACCAATATATCGGGGACTAAGCTTCCCCTTCTTACCAAATCTCATAACACCCTTCATGGGTGAAACCTTCAAATAAACCTAATCATCTACTTCAAACTCTAAGTCTCTTCTCCTAACATCTGTGTAGGATTTCTGACGACTCTGCATTATTTTCAATCTCTCTTGAATAACCTTCACTTTCTCCATAACTTGATGAACTAAGTCTGGTCCTATCAAACCTGCTTCACCAACCTCAAACCATCCAATAGGAGATCTGGATTTTCTCCAATAAATAGCCTCATACGGAGCCATTTGGATGCTAGAGTGGTAACTATTGTTATAAGCAAACTCTATGAGAGGTAGGTGATAATCCCAATTACCCTTGAAATAAATCACACAAGCCCTCAACATATCTTCTAAAGTCTAAATTATGCGCTCTGCTTGACCATTAGTCTTAGGACGAAAAGCACCACTCATATTCACTCTGGAACCCAAACTTTTCTGGAATGACTTCCAAAATTATGCAGTAAATTGTGCACCACTATCTGAAATAATAGACACTGGAACTCCATGAAGTCTAACTACCTCTTGATGATATAACCTGATATAATCCTCTGATCAATGGGTAGTCTTTACCGGCAAAATGTGGGCTGATTTAGTCATTCGATCTATAATCACCCAAATGGAATCATGTTGCCTGTGAGACCGTGAAAAACATGTTATAAAGTCCATATTGATAATC
This sequence comes from Solanum piurae, assembly GCA_029582685.1. Lineage (NCBI taxonomy): Eukaryota > Viridiplantae > Streptophyta > Magnoliopsida > Solanales > Solanaceae > Solanum > Solanum piurae. The sequence goes on along the minus strand of JAJOOO010000496.1, from coordinate 22,978 downwards.
TCCCACTTCCATTTTGGAATCTCTATATTCTAAGCCATACCACTGGGCCTATGGTGCTCTACCCTAACTTGTTGGCAATTCGGACACTTAGCAACAAATTTTGCAATGCCTTTCTTCATACTACTCATCCAATAGACTTCTATCAAGCCACGATACATCGTTGTAGAACCCGGATGGATAGAATATCTAGAGCTATGAGCTTCCTCCATGATCCTCTCTTGAAGTTCATCCACCCTTGGCACACACAATCTACCTTGATATCTCAATACACCATCTCCCCTTTGTTCAAAAGTCATCACTTTTTGCTTATGAACATTTGCCTTTAATTCAAGCAAAATAGGATCTTGGTCTTGTTTCTCTTTCACTTAAGACACTAATGATGATTCATCCCCATTCATCACCACTATTCTTCCTTCGTCGGAATCCCTTAGTCGAATTCCTAGCCGAGTAAGCCTATACACATCTTTCGCTAGCTCTTTCTTGTCTTCCTTAAAATGGGAGGTACTACCCATAGAAAATTTGTTCAAGGAATCAACAACAACATTAGCCTTACCTGGGTGATAGAGAATACTCATGTCATAATCCTTCAGTAACTCTAACCACCTTCTTTGTCTGAGATTAAGCTCTTTCTAACTAAACATATACTGAAGACTCTTATGATCGGTGAACACATCTACATGGAAACCATAAATATAGTGACACCATATTTTCAAAGCGAATACTACAACATCCAACTCTAGATCATGGGTTGGGTAATTCCTCTCTCGAATCTTAAGCTCTCTGGAGGCATAAGCTATAACCTTGCCATTCTGCATTAACAGACAACCCGAACCGGCTCTAGACACATCACAATATAACACTAAGCCTTGCGTACCTTCTGGTAAAGTCAATATTGGGGAAGTAGTCAACCATTTTTTCAATTCCTGAAAGCTTTTCTCATAAGCTTCAGACCATTAAAACTTAACTGTTTTCTGAGTCAACTTTATCAAAGGAGATGAAATAGAAGAGAAACTCTCGACGAACCTTCTCTAATAGCCAGCCAATCCAAAGAAACTCCTAATGTCAGCTGGACACGTGGGTCTGGGCGAGTTTGGCACTGCCTCTATCTTTTGAGTGTCAACTAGAATTCCATCACCGAAAAAATATGGCTGAAGAATGCCACAAACTCAAGACAAAATTAACACTTAGAAAACTTAGCATATAACTCCCTATGAAAGTTGTCTTAGGGATATCGCTGTCTCTTACTCTCAACTGATGATAGCCAGATCTGAGGTCTATCATAGAAAAACAAGTGGCAAACTGAAGTTGATCGAAAAGATCATCAATTCTTGGAAGAGGATACTTATTCTTGATCGTAACCTTGTTCAATAGACGGTAATCTATACACATTCTAAGAGAACCATCCTTCTTCCTCATAAATAAAACCGGAGCATCCCAAGGCAAGACACTTGGTCAAGTAAAACCTTTCTCTAGGAGATCTTTCAACTGCGCGTTTAACTCTTTCAACTCTGCTGGTGCCATTTTGTATGTCGGAATAGAGATAGGATGAGTATCAGGAAGAATATCTATACTGAAGTCTATTTATCTCTCAGGAGGAATTCCTGGAATATCATTTGGAATGACCTATAGAAACTCGCTAACAACTGAAACTGACGGAATATGAGGTGTTTCAACACTAGAGTCATTAACTCAGACTAAATGATAGACACAACCCTTGGAAACTAGATTTCTCGCCTTAAACGTACGAAATAAAATGACCTTTAGGGACTGCTGAACTACTCCGCCACTCAATAACTGGCTCATTAGGAAACTAGAATTTAACAACTCGAGTTCTACAATCAACTGAGGCATAACAGGCATGAAGCCAGTCCATACCTAGAATGACATCAAAATCTACCATATCTAACTCAACTAAGTGAGCTATGGTGTTATGGTGATTGACAGAAATATCATGATAGACTCTCTCAACTAGAATAGACTCACCAATAGGTGTAGAAACACTAAAGGGCTGAAGAAGTGTCTCAAGAAGAACATCAAAATTCATCGCAACATATTGATTCACAAAGATAGACTCGCTCCTGGATCTAGCAAAGCATAAACATCAAAATTAAAGACTTTGATCATACCAGTGACAACATCTGGCGAATCCTCTTACTCTTGGAGACTAGTAATAGCATACAAACTGTTTGATCCTCCGCCTGCCCCTGAAGTAGCTCCTATAGGTGAAGCTCTATCTGGTGGAGCAACTGGAGAAAATTGAGCTCTATTACCCCCATTACCATTACCTTGTCTGTTCTTGGGGCACTCTTTCAGAAGTGACCGTTCTGACCACACTTGAAGCAACCAGTGGATCCATCACAACACACCCCTGAGTGGGTCCCTTAACACTTAGAACATGCAGGAGTCCCATTACCTCATTGTGAAACACTACCTTGAGACTTTGCAGGTCTAGCTTTGAAATTTTGTGAATTTTGATTATTTAACTCACCTCTGTTCCTTGGTGCAGGTGCACTAGCATATGATGGAGCAGGTCCCTTTTGCTTTTGTTGGAAAGATAACCGGTTCACATTACTCTTCTGCATCTCGAACTCATTCCCAGATGTCTTAGCTTTCTTGTTCCAATACTCCTCTCTATCTCTCAGCTTCTCTTTCTTAACCTATTGCATATGGATTATCAAACTTGCTATGTCCATTGATGAGTCCATGATTTAGACTCTTTTAGGGCTTTATTTTGATAGATTTAGTGTCCTCAAATGCATATTTTGTCCCAAAAATGGATGAGAATCCTTGATTTTTAGGTATTTGGAGTTAGAGACAAAGCATGGACACTATTGGGCATAAAGGAACAAAGCAAGCTAAAGGAATGAAGAAATGAAGACCTGATGATCGATGATGTCATTCGGTGAATTGCCAAATCTCCAATGTCATTCGGTGAATCACCAAATTTCTAAGATACCGCCTAAAGTTACAGAATGCCGGAGCTAAAATGGGGGTGGATTTGCCGGGCAACCATTATATTCGGCGTATCGCCGATCTAGTCGGCGAAGCACAACCAAGTCGCCAAAAATACTAATGAAGATTCAAACAAGTGCTGATGAACGATATGGAAGGATAAAGGGCGAATTGTAGAGTCATCGGTGATCCCGACTTAGATTGCCTAAAGTTATAGTAGCCAGACCAAGAAAAAGCAAAAAAAATGAAGGTCAGCTGAAGAACAATCGGCGATTCGCTGATCTTTCTGCGACATCTGACTTACTTCACCAAGTAGTCATAATCAATGACACTTCATACGTGTTTAAATTAGTTTTGTCTAGAGAGAGAAATTCATTCAAAAAAGAAGGAAGGAATTACTTAGAGAGAAAACACTGCCAAAGGGTTTAGTGAGTGATATTAGCAAGATTTTGAGAGAGATTCTGTAAGAGAGGATATTATCAATTGATTTTAATCTATAATTCTCATTTTGTACACAACTATGGGAGTGATAATTGATTTTGATTCTTTCACTTTTGAGATGAGTGGATAAAACCCTTTACTTTGGGGTTTTGATCATGAAGCCAATTGTTAAATTTACTTAGTGGGTGTTTGTTATTTGCAAAGAATGGAGTTAATTTGAAGTGTGTCTAAGTTGTTGCTATGTTTCAAGGTTGAATTGCGCGACTTCATGTGTCAAATTTTATTGTTGTGCACTTGCTTGAGAGAGAGGTGTGGAACCAGGGTGACAATCTTAACATCCTTAGTAGTGGGTTTTCTTAGTTTCAGCTCGAGAGAGTGAAACAAGTGTTCCATCCTTTGTATTCAGCTCGGAAGAGTGAATTTAATGAGGGTAAAGAGCTGGGATTCTTTCGATTGGTGTTGAAGTTCAAGAGAATTCAACATAGAAAAGGTAATTGTTCGAGAGAAAGTTATTTTATATATGGTTCGACTTACCCACAACAAATTATCCCATTATGAGCGGTAAAGTGTATCTACTTCGTTGATATTCAATAATTGGCTGATCAATTTGGCAATATTTACTCTAATATTTGATTGTTTGTGTTCAAGTGTAAATTGGGAATTGATAGGTAAAACATGAAATTTGAGATTTGAACGTTAATTGTGCAAGAATTGTTTGATTGAAGAGGTTGTCATTGTACTTTTATTATTGAATTTGAAGAAAGTAATACTCCCTGTGGGATTGACCCCAACTCACGTAGTTGGGTTATTATACTAACGAATGATCGTTGGCATTTAGTATTGGATGAAATGCCTTGATATGTTAATCAAAATGGCACCGCTGCCGGGGAGTAACGTTACTTAGAATTCTTTGATTGAAGATTTGACACTCGAATTCATTGGGTGTAGTTGAATTAGTTTTGGCTGCTTTGTGTAAGTGTTGGTTGGACTACGTATAAGTGAACATGAGTGAGGAAGAGATTAGTGGCAGTCAAGTAGGTCATCAAGATAGTATAGACGACATCAATAGTGTCTACAACCCAGCTCAATCGGGTGGAATGGGTGCAATTTGCATCCCAGAAACTGATGAGAATGCAATGTTTGAAGTCACTAGCACAACTCTATATCTTCTCCAAATGAGGGGACTGTATGGAGGGCTAGATCACGAAGTCCCGCATAAGCATGTGAGAAACTTTACAGAGGTTTGCAACCCTTTTTCATTCAAAAATGTGTCTCAAGAGTCAATTCGGCTGCGATTATTTCCACTGTCCTTAACGGGAGAAGCTAATAAGTGGTTAGCCGAGTTACCAAACAATATCACATCATGGGAGGAGCTGGTTATAGCATTTAACACAAGATTCTTTCCCCCCATCAAGGATGATGAAACTTAGAGACGAAATTCAAAGTTCAAGCGACGGGAGGGAGAACTCATCCATGAAACGTGGGTGAGATTCAAGAAGTTCCTACTTAAATGCCCAAGTCATGGGCTACCAAATGATTTGTTACTTCAATATTTCTACCGGGGTCTCAATTCGGTTAATAAAGGAGTGGCTGATCAATTGGTACGAGGAGGAATAATGTTATAATCATTTGAGGTTGCTTCATTTCTTCTTGATGACATGACTAGAATAAACCAAACGTGGTACACCAAAGAGGATCAAGTTTCTCCATTTCATTTTAGATTAACGCAAGAGCAACTTGATAAAAAGAAAGAGAGGGATGAAAACATCAAAAAGATGTTGACCCAAATGGAAGTTCTACAATAGCAAATGAAGGAGACATGTGGAGTTTTTAAAGTTGAGGAGGGTTCTTCTTCCGATTACTCAAGGGAGAGGGAGAATCAAGGTTGGAACTCCAAGAGATATGAGAAGGGTTTCGACCCACACTCTCTACAGCGAGGCAGAAATCAAGGTTGGAACTATCATAAGGGAGAAGAATAAAGGAGATACTATCAATATTGGGACGAGCAAAATGATTTTTGGAGAATGGAAGATGATTACGAGGAAAACCATACTCACTCAAGTGAAAGCCCAAAATCAAAAGATAATGCGAGCAGTCCCCGAGTGAATGACTTGTTGTCAAGCATACTTGACAAAGTTGAAGGTTCTGATGATTTTTCATCATTGAACAGTAAAGTGAACTCTCATGACAATGCCATCAAGACACTTGAAGGCCAACTGAGTTTATTATCTGCTCAGTTGAAACCAAAGATAATGATAGAAGATGACAATAGAGGGCTGGCTGTGGTTACTCGAAGTGGAAAGGTAGAAATAGGTAATGTGATGGAAAATGAAGATGCTCAAAATCATGAAGAAGGTGAAGGCATGGAGGAACAAGAAATGCTTATTCATCAAAACCTTGCCAAAGAACCACAAAAGGAAGTGGAACAACACGTTCACATTCCAAAAGTCATGCAACCTTTACCCAAAATACCTCCACCATTTCCCCAACGTTTAAAGAAGAAAAATGAAGATGAGAAGTTCAACAAGTTCTTGTCAGTGTTTAAGACACTATCAATCAACCTCCCCCTTGTGGAAGCATTGTTGGAAATGCTGGGATACACCAAGTTAATGAAAGAGTTGGTCACGAAGAAGAGGAGTTTGGATTTTGAGACAATTGAAGTTTCCCATAATTGCAGTGCCATTATGACTAAGGAGATAATCAAAAAGAGGGAAGATCCCGAGGCATTCACCATTTGGTGCACCATAGGAATGCTCCAATTCGCTAAAGCTTTATGTGACCTAGGAGCAAACATCAACTTAATGCCTATGCGATATACAAACAACTTGGATTGAGTGAACCGAAAGCAACCACAATGAGACTATTGATGGCAGACCGTTCAATCAAGCGTCCCGTGGGAATACTTTATGACATCTTGTATGGTGTCTTTTCGATGCTTGAAGGAAAAATTAGTATCGACCCCAGTCATTATCAGTCTTGATTGGTCAGAATCTTTTGAAGTAATGCGTGATGCAAGTGGAACGACATTGGGTGTTGTGTTGGGGCAGAAACGCAATAAACCTTTTCACCCAATTTATTACGCAAGCAAGACTCTAAACAGTGCTCAACGTAATTATACCATGACTAAATAAGAGTTTATTGCGGTAGTCTATGCATTTGAGAAATTTTGGGTATATTTGTTAGACACTAAAGTTATTGTTCACACTGATCATGCTGCACTCCATTACTTAATGGCAAAGAAGGATGCAAAACCAAGGTTGATAAGGTGGGTGCTCCTATTGCAAGAATTTGACTTTGAGGTCAAAGATAGAAGAGTTTGCGAAAATCAAGTGGCTGACCAGTTATACAGGTTAGAGGGCAAGGAGAATGATGTGCCTGAGGTTGACATAGACGATTCCTTCCCCGATGAACAAGTGTTTGCAATAACTCTCAAACAAACTCCTTGGTATGCAGATTTCACCAATTACATAGTGTGCTGATTAATGCCGGATGAGCTGAACTTCTACCAACAAAAGAGGTCCATGTTTGACGTTAAAAGGTACTTTTGAGATGAACCATACTTGTTTCGAGAGTGTGCTGATCATATGATCAGACGATGTGTTCCGGAAGAAGAGGCGGTGGAAATTCTCCATACTTGTCATGCTTCACTGGTGGGGGGCCATCATAGCGGTGTGCGTACATCCGCTAAAGTCTTCCAAAGTGGATACTACTGGCCATCCCTCTACAAAGATGCACATGAATTTGTGAAGAAATGCATCCAATATCAGAAGCAAGGTGGAGTATCTAAAAGACACGAGTTACCCCTTACTCCCATTTTAGAAGTCCAGTTATTTGATGTTTAGGGAATCAATTTCATGGGCCCATTTGTGATTTCCTTTGGTAATAAGTATATCTTAGTGGCAGTAGATTATGTTTATAAATGGGTAGAAGCTGTTGCACTTCCAAACAATGAAGGGAGAAGTGTGGTTCAATTTCTGAAACGTTATATCTTTGCTAGATTCGGTACTCCTCGATCTATTATCAGTGATGGTGGTTCCCATTTTTGCAATAAATGGTTCTCAGCTGCATTGAGTAAGTATGGGGTGAAACACAAAGTAGCAACTCCATATCATCCCTAAAAAAATGGTCAAGTTAAAGTATCAAACCGAGAAATCAAGAGGATCCTGACAAAGACAGTGAATGCTAATAGAACTGATTGGTCTCAAAAGCTTGATGACGTACTATGGGCGTATCGCACCGCGTACAAAACTCCAATCGGTATGTCTCCATATCAATTAGTTTTTGGGAAGTTTTTCCATCTACCAGTCGAGTTAGAACACAAAGCAATGTGGGCATTGAAAGCTCTAAATTTGGACTTGACAAAAACCTCAAAAGAAAGAGTAGAGCAGTTAAACGAATTGGACGAATTGGATGAATTCAGGTTTAAACTTATGTAAGTTCAACTCTCTACAAGGAAAAGATGAAGAAGTGGCACGATTCAAAAATACTTAAAAGAGAATTTAAGGTTGGAAAGTGGGTGTTACTATGCTACTCCCGACTTAGACTTTTTCCTAGAAAACTCAAGTCCAAATGGTCAGGACCATTTAGAGTGACAAGAGTATTCACCAATGGTGCAATAGAAGTTGAGGGTCAAGAGGGACTTGCATTTAAGGTGAATGTGCAACATTTAAAATTATACTTTGGAGAATGCCAGGAGATTTCTTTAATTGAGGTGGTGTACCTGGAAGATGCTTGAGAGCATTTTCACGTCGTGCCACGATGTTAAGTAAGGCATTTCTTGGGAGGCAACCCTGGTGTTAGTGTTTTAAATAATGTGTGTTGATTTTACAAGAGTGGGATCATGAGCGAGACAAAAGTATTCTTGGCGAGTCGCCGAACCATTTCGGCGAGCAAGATTTGGTTTGCCTTATGAATCTAAAAAATGAAACTGAGACTCTGGAATATTCGGCGGGACACCTTCACTAGTCGGCGTATCGTCGATGTTTTTAGGCGACCCAACTTTCCTCGCCCTTTCTAATCAACGCAGAAAACATCCCTCAAGGATCGACTGACAATTCTCTGAGTTCATTATGCGAATCACCGATCTGTTCGGCGATCCCCTACATCTTCGCCGATCTGCCTTCTCTGGGAGTGCAGTCTACTGGAATAAAGGGTGATCTGACGAACATTAGGGGCATCACCGAAGCATTCGGCGACCGTTTCACTCCATCGCCAACTGGGCATTTAGTGAAGATTCCTCGTTACCCTGCTCTACTTATTTACACATTAGATTGTTTTCATTTCTTGTCAGTTTTTATTTATTATTCCTATTTTGTTTTATTTGTGGTAAATGCCCTCTCTCTACCCACATTGGGGACAATGTAGACTGCTTTTGGTAGAGGTGTTGAGATTACTCAGTGCCCTCAACGAACTTCCTCCTCATTTTGACACCCCTTGTTTGTGTGGAATGTGGTTGTTCTTGTGCAAATTTGAGTATCGACCTGATCAATACTGATGATTTGAATAGTGCTCATATTCGAACAAAAATTAATGTGCGACTAAAACGAGGCCAATTGAAGTTGCATAGACAATATGTGAACTCTTTGCATCTCGTTGTGACTAGCCAAGTATCGATTAGAGTCTCTTGTAATGAACATTGCACACTAGCAAAAGTGTGGAGTCTTGTTTGACATTGGTGTCAATGCCTTGTTTGATGAGCTTACCGTGAACTATGTGTGATGACACCTAGAATTTTCTCCGTTGATCCGGTTGACTAAGTGATGCAATTTCTTGAGATGATCTTAGGAAACTTTAAAGAGTGTGAACCAATTTGAAATTATACCTCTTTTGTGGCTTACCTTGTGAGTGTGTGAACCTCTTTTGAGCACCCTTTGAGCCTTACCCTTTTCTTGGAAGAAACTTGATAACATTGTGACCTTTTATTGATCCATTACCCATAATCCTCATGATTTGTGGTTTGTTTGAATAACCAACTTAGGCCAAAAGCCTAAGTTGGGGGTGTGGTGAAAAGAAAAGGTAAATCAAGAAAATGCAAAGAAGTCCCTTTTGCCCATGTTTTCAGAAAAATGGAACCCCTCCATATAAAAAAAAAGAGAAAAAGAAGAAAAGATTGAAAAAGAAGAGGAAAGAAAAAGTTGTGGAGTAAAGTTGTGAAAATACAAAGAAAATGAGATTTCCAACGGTCCATGGAGGATGAATAAGAGGTGACTTTTCAGCTTGAATGAAAATGATGAAGAAAAGGAAAGAAGGTGTTGTTCACATCACATTTCATGAGGATTTCAGCCGATAAGCCGAAATAAACATACCTTTACAGTTAGCCCAGTACAAACCTTGAAAAGACCTTTTTGATCTTGAATGAGCTGAAACAAAAGTTGATTGGAAAATAAGGGCAAACTTATGGGTGAAATCATGCATTGTTCTTATCATTGTGAGTGTGAGTGTTGATCTTGATTCCGAAACTTTAAATTGTTGAACCATTATGTATGAATATGGAATCATTCTTGGTGTAAGGGAATTTGATTTCCTTTGTTGAGCTTGAACTTGCATTTGAAGCAAGTATTGTGAGCTTGAGATTCTTTGTAATGGTGAGTCACAACTTGAATCTTTGAGTGCACAATTAATTCTTGTACGAGTAAGTTGAGTCATTTTGTGTGCATTCATGATTAAGTCTTATGTAGCACTGTTTGAAACCTCCCTTTTGAACTATTGAACTTGAGTTTTACTTGAGGACAAGCAAAAATTTAAGTTGGGGGTGTAGATGAGTCCACAATTTGGACTCTTTTAGGGCTTTAGTCTGATAGATTTAGTGTCATCAAATGCATATTTTATCCCAATAACTGATGAAAATCCTTGAATTTCAGATATTTGGAGTTAGAGAATGGACACTATTGGGCAGAAAGGAAAAAAGCAAGCTAAAGGAATGAAGAAATAAAGACCTGATGATCGATTATGTCATTCGGCGAATTGCCAAATCGCCAATGTCATTCGGCGAATCGCCAAATCGCCAAGATACCGCCTAAAGTTACAGAATGCGGAAGCTAAAATGGGGGCAGATTCGGCGGCCAACAACCATATTCGGCGTATCGCCGATCTAGTCGGTGACGCACAAAAGTACTAAAATAGATTCAAACAAGTGTTGATGGGCGAGATGGAAGGATAAAGGGCGAATCGTGGAGTCATTCGGCAATCCTGACTTGGATCGCCTAAAGTTACAGTAGCCAGACTAAGAAAAAGCAAAAAAATGAAGGCGAGCTGAAGAACAATCGGTGATTCGCCGACCTGTCTGCGACACCCGACTTAATTTGCCGAGTAGTCATTAGCAATGACACTTCAGACTTGTTTAAATTAGCTTTGGCTAGAGAGAGAAATTCATTCAAAAAAGAAGGAAGGAATTACTTAGAGAGAAAACACTGCCAAAGGGTTTAGTGAGTGATTTTAGCAAGATTTTGAGATAGATTTTGTAAGAGAGGATATTATCAATTGATTTTCATCTATATTCTCATTTTGTACCCAACTATAGGAGTGATAATTGATTTTGATTCTTTCACTTTTGAGATGAGTGGCTAAAACCCTTTACTTGAGGTTTTGATCATGAAGCCAATTGTTGAATTTACTTAGTGGGTGTTTGTTATTTGCAAAGAATAACGTTAATTTGAAGTGGGTCTAAGTTGTTGCTGTGTTTCAAGGTTGAATTGTGAGACTTCGTGTGTCAAATTTTAGTGTTGTTCACTTGCTTGAGAGAGAGGTGTGGAACAAAGGTGACAATCTTAGCATCCTTAGTAGTGGGTTTCTTTAGTTTCAACTCGAGAGAGTGAAACAAGTGATCCATCCTTTGTATTCAACTTGAAAGAGTGAATTTGATGAGGGTAAAGAGCTGGGCTTCTTTCGATTGGTGTTGAAGTTCGAGAGAATTCAACATAGAAAAGGTAATTGTTCGAGAGAAAATTACTTTATATATGGTTCAACCTACCCACAACAAATTATCTCATTATGAGCGGTAACGTGTATCTACTTCGTTGAGATTCAATAATTAGCTGATCAATTCCCTAAGCTTTACTCTAATATTTGATTGTTTGTGTTCAAGTGTAATTTTTGAATTGATAGGTAAAACCTGAAATTTGAGATCTGAACGTTAATTGTGCAAGAATTGTTTGATTGAAGAGGTTGTCATTGTACTTTTATTATTGAATTTGAAGAAAGTACTACTCCTTGTGGGATCGATCCCAACTCACGTAGTTGGGTTATTAAACTGACAAACGATCATTGGAATTTTGTATTGGATGAAATGCCTTGATACGTTTATCATCCATGTCCCCTATTAGCATAGTTGCCTTGACCTCTTTACTTGGTAGATGAAACAACCTAGAAACAAACAAATTCATCCTGCTCCTCATGTCAGCAACCATCTCCGGAACATAACGGGAAAGTTGGGTGAACTTAAGGCTATACTCATGCACACTTGTAGATTCCTGCTTAAGAGTAAGGAATTCTCTTACCTTTGCTTCCCTTAGTTCACGGGGCAGAAACACCCCATGAAATCACTCTCAAACACAACCCAACTCATAATCGGTGCACCTTCAGCCCTATTCTTTTTACATTGATAAAACCAGATTGTAGTGACACCCTTCAGTTGGTATGCAGCTAGTTCCACTCTCTCAACATCAGTGACATGCATAATCTCGAAAACTTTTTGAAGCTTCTCAACAAAGTTTTCCAGATCCCCTGTAACACTTGAACAAGTGAAGCTTGGAGGATTCATCCTTAAGAACTCACACATCCTAGAAGTATCAACCACTTCCTAATGATTTTTTTTTTTGTCCATCTTGGTTGGTCATAACTTGGCTCAACATCGGGATGTCCTCAAGGAACTCATCATTAGTGACCTCTCATTGGGGTTGCACTTCAGGTGGATTAGGTACCCCTTGTTCCTCAACATTCCTCCTAGCAGGATGACTTTAACAGATCTTTGTGGAGGCATGATCTGAAAGACACGCGCAAGCACAAGTTAGAAAGAGACTTTTATAAAGATAACCTTATTATACGAAATAAGTATGAAAGAAGTGGGATTGTTCCTAAATGTTGCAGCCTCCTAATTATAGATGTGGCACGCATCACACTGATAACTAGGACTCTACAAACACGGCTTCATAGACTCCCTAGGACTCTTGAACCTGACTCTGATACCAAGTTTTTCACGCTCCGAGCCTACACCCTGAGCGGGACTAGCACTCGAGAACTATTGCTAGCCCCAAGCAAACCCTTGGCTTGGCTTACTACTCAACGGAAGACTTCACTCAACAAATATAAGTTCAACTAGAATGTTATAAAAGAAAATATTCAACTGGCCAATTAGGCAACTCAAGTATTATAATGAAAACAACTGAAATATCAAGACCAATGGACTAACAATAACTAACTGTGTATGAAGCCTCTAATAACTGAGATTGACGTCAAGGCAAGACCAATAACATCCTAATAAACTAGAATAATAAAGCAACAAAAAAATGAATCCTCCGGAAGAAAGGAGGCTCACCAAATGACTCTGAAATTCTCAATTGGATAAACGGAGCGCTGGATGCAGATCCTGGTTACCTCTATCTGCATCATAAAATGATGCAGGCCAAATGGCGTCAGTATATTAAATGTACAAGCATGCGAGAGGAATTTTAAAACAAGACAGAAGCTTGCAAATGAGCTGAAGAAACTTACCTCGTCTAAACTCAATTCAACTCTTTTCAATATAAAGCAATAATAAAGATGCAGTATAAAGAAAAGCTTTAAAACATGAAGATAACAACTCAATGTATTAAAAAATCACACAATTACTCAGTTTGTATATGAAAATACAACTAACTCTGTGAATATAAGAATACAAAATATCTATGTGGGAGTTTCTCTAAACGACAACCATCACTATGAGCTATGTGATGATACAACGTCTTGCCTCACGCTTCCAGGGCCGTCCTATACCTTGCCAGGGGTATAAAACCTAACTACTAAGTGGATCCACTAGTATATTCTAAAATCATTAAGGAATCATCTAAAAACTATGATCCTTTTCTACCCATGTTGGCTACACGGTTTATGGTGACTTTGAATTATCTGAACTCAAGGTCGTCCCCACATATGTGCTCCCAAAATGTACCTAGCTTATATGTTTAAAAATATAACTGTTTCTCTGGTTTGAGATTATTACTCAAAAACTAGCTCAAAAGCTCTCTTGGAAATCGGTGTTTCATCTTTTGTTTAAATGTGAAAACATTTACTCTTTGGGAATACTTAGTTCCCATGTAATATTTTGAAGAAAAAGAACGCCACTCTTACTCTAACTCAACTCAGTGCTCAAGTCTTAAAACAAGTTGAAAATAATTGTAGAAGACTTTTGAATGACTTGAAGAAATCTCAAGACTTGACTCTTAACTCTACCTTGAATTTGAATTATGAATTCATGTTTATGATTTGTGATAGGAAGGACATCGTGATGATTAAGAGTGGTTTTAGATAGTTAATCATGAGAAATGGTCAATAAAGCACTGTCTGGGAGCAAGTCCATGAAGCGGAGATGCATTTAATATTTGGTCGCGATCTCTGGACGATGCGGAGAGGAAAAGTTTTACTCTTAAGTAACAAGTCCTCGACGCAGACCTGGTACGCATTATTTGTCTGACTTTTTTCTTCTTCAATTTCTAACCCCGATTCACCTAGATTCAATTCTTTTTCTCAATTATCCTTAGATTAAAATACCAAACACATGTACACAAGAATATTCTCATAAACGACTATAAAATCGACACGATTTCCTCAAGAACTCAACAATCCCATCCTAACTCAAGAACGAAAGTCAATTTAAAGAATACAATTCAGGATCATCAAACTTTCTAGAACGAATTTCACTGAAATAAACATGATTGGCACATGGGTGAACGAACCCAATGCTATGAAAGTCTCACATACCTCTTTAGGGATCAACCCTTGGCGAAACGACTTCGATTCCACAAGAAATCTCCAAGAACGCCTTGACTTTTCTCCTTTTTTTCTCCTCTTTTCTCTTCAGTCAAAGCCCTAGCGAAATTTGTAATTGTGTGGTTCAGTTTAGACCCCTAATTAATTACTAGAAACAAATTTTATTAATTGGGTTGGGAAAAGACCAAAATACCCCTCTTAAATCCGGGTGACTTTCCTTAGCTGGAAAGCCCGACTTCAAACGGGCATAACTCCCTCACACGAGCTCCAAAATTAGCAAACTCGGTGGATTTTGAAAGATTATTAAAAGACCTTTCATTTGATATCCTTTAGCCCACATAACTCATCTTGCACTAGAAGTTATGGTCGTTTGATGTTCACCCAAAACTCATACTTAACATAACTTGCCAAATTTCAGATTTTTTTGGTATTTTAAAAAATGGTTCTTTCCAATTCTAGCTCTTTCAAATAGCGGGGTGTTACCCCTTGAGTCCATGAACATATTCAATATTCACGATCAAGCTTACAAACCCTTGAATTTATATTAAAAACACGAATTGGAGTATTCATACATATTGTGAAGCTCATGTTTAAAATCAAATAAATACGATTGTTGTGATATATTTTATTCTTGATTATTTTTCTCTCAAAACAAATTTTGTTGTCTAAAAATTCTTGCAGGCCTAGTGGGAAAATCTATACCTCTCATATCAACTATTCAAAAATTATAGAACATCAAAATTACTTCCAAGAAGATCAACTCCTTATAAACTTCCTCTAATGCTTCTAAGGTTATTTACTCTATGTTCTCTGCTAAAGCAAATGAGTCCTTAGTGTTACCTTTGGAAGTTTAAGAGCTTTTACAAGGAGTAAGACCACTATGCTGGGACAACAAACACTTCAAGTATCGTCCACATGAATATCCTATTTTGGGTCGTCAACCCAAAAGGAGCAAGGGTCCTCTAGAAATTCTTCATAAGGAAGAAGTAGTGTTGCCCAAGATCCAGAAGACTCTAGCTCCACTAAAGCTATCCAATTTCAAGAAATATTTTTCAAATTAGAACTATAATTCAGCCAATATATCCTCTACACATGCATCCCATGATATGTACCCTTTGAAGATAGACTTGCAAGATGATCTATTCTACTCCCCGATGTCCCAAATGATCAATCAAGCAATTGTAACTGATGATTCATCCATAGAGGCACAATTTTCAAATCGGGCGAAGATAGTTCAATGATTGACAAAGCATATACAAACCAAGAGTCTTGGATTAATAATTTAATGGACAGGATGAATGGATTATTATATGTAGAGTCCATCCATGGACCTTGAAAAGGGATTGAAGTTTAAGAGATTGAAAAACATGTGACGCAAATAGAACTTGTCAAAGAGATGCTATTTTCTTCTGAAGGGATGATCTCACTCGATCATTCAAAGGAGTTCATTTAAGGGACATCAAATATATGTACAAAGTCTCCACCAAGTCTTCCCATATGTATGCCAAGTCATACATTGCAAGAATTGATATTTTCAAGTGGCTTGCTAGTTATTGGGTCCTAGAATAGTCTAGAAATGACATAGTTTAGGTATTAAAAATATAGGATAAGTCTCAAGAAAACTTGAAAAATAATTGTCAAACACGTTCTACGAGTTCACTCTATGGTTTGTAGAAACTTCTACGGATCGTATTATTGCTCTTAGAACAAAGTTCTAGAGACCAACTTTCAGAACAATTTCCACAGAATCCTCCACAAACTGTCATACAATTTGTCACGACGCGAACCTACACCCTGGACGTGACCGACATTGGAGAACCATTACTGGCCCCCAAGCGAACCCTCATCCTGGCTGACTAAAAGCGAAAGACTAACTCAAGCATACATAAGCATCAAATTGAATGAAATGTTTAAAAACAATTTATTGAATCTCAAAACTTTGCTAAATATACTGAGTATGAAACATAAGTTTAAATAAAACATCTAAAAACTGAAAGACTCTCCAAAACTATCTATCTATGAAGCCTCTACTATACAAATATGAGTTTGGAGTCCTCCAGAAGCAAGGAGGCCTTACTCAAAAGATGATATAATGATCCTAAGAACCTTTATCTACATCATTAAAAGATGTAGGTCGAATGACATCAGTACATTTAATGTACGAGTATGTAATATAGTTGACTAACAAATAACTGAAAGAAAGGACTACAATAGATAACAATCTACTCAAGCTGAATGTAAAGAAATAAATGAGTTATATCATTTGAAGCTTTACAAAATACTTTCTCATCTCTGAACTAAACAAAATAAGTGATATATCTAACCGACAACCATCACTATGAGCTACATGATGATACAACGTCTCACCCACGCTACCAAAATTGTCCTATACCTTGTCGGGGTATAGAACACCTCAACTAAGTGGATCCACTAAGCTATGCTTAAAAATCAATAAATAATCATCTAAAAAGTATGATCCTTTACCCATGTTGGCATACATGGTTTATGAGGACTTTGAGTTGTCTGAACCCATCCCCATATCGGTGCTCAATACTACTCCCAATAATATATACTCATGCTCATATGTTTAGAAACATAACTCATCCTCTGGTTTGAGATAATTGCTCAAACTACCCTCTTAAAAGAGGTAACTGCCCTTGAAATATCTTTGAACTCATAACTCAGTTAGAAATCTCAGTTTCTCTTTTAACAATGTAAAAATTGATACCTCTGGGAATACATAATCCCCTTATACTCTTACTCAATTCATACTTGAAAAACTCTTTCTCAAAAACATATCAAAATCATATTTTAATATGATCATTGATGACTTGGGAAATCATACTGCATAAACATTGATGGTATATCTATATACCATACTTCTCATACATTGATGGCATACTCGATTGTCATACTAATCATGTTTTACAAACTCTTTTCTCAAAACTCATCTTTACTTCCTCAAAAGTCAGTTTAAAACTCAAGTGTTGGTTTAAAAAGCTTCTCAAAATTTATAACTCAATTCATAGGGTTCATGCGGAAATATGGACATGAACGACTCAAATCAGGGATCTTAATAGCAATATGAAAAGTCAGTACTTAGAACTCAAGGACACTACTCATCTCAAGAATACTTAATTCATAGGGTTCATGTTGAAATATAGACATGAACGAATCAACTCAAGAATCTTAATGCATAACATATAACAATTCAATAATTAGAGATAGAATTTCAGAAAGAATCAAGAACTCAAAATCAACTTATCTCAAGAATATTCAAATCTCGGGATAGAATCATAGATTTCTCTTTTACTGATTTGAAAGTAGATGTAGGGCATGTGGACGAACTACTCCAACAATATAATAGCCTTACATACCTGGAAGAACAAGGTTCTTGAAGAATTTTGAAGAAGAAATTGATTAGAAGCCTTGAAACCGTAGCTTCAAGAAGAAAAATCAAAGAAAACCTTTCTTGAGATTTCTTGAATTAGTTTCTCGAAACTCCATGGACAAGAATTTTTCTTTAGAAAGACTTACCTTGAAGAAGAATCTATAAAAAGATTGAAAGAATCTTGAATGAAGTCTTCTGCTTTGATTTTTCCTTAGGATTTTGCCTTAGGGTTTGAGAGAGAAGCTAATGATGGATTAAGATATGCAAATATGAATGTTTTGGGTCTCTAATTAGTCAAGAAATTTGCTTAGGGTTTTCTTAGAATTAAAAAGATGAAAACAACCCTTTTTAATGTTTTCCCGTCGGCTAATTCGTCACTGCACTGTATCAGGTTACTAAAATGGTCATAACTCTTTATATAGAAATTGGATTGAAGCAAAATTGGTGGCGTTGTAAAAAAGATTCAAATACCTTTAATTTGATAGGTTATTGGCCACGTAAATCCTTATATTCTAAGAGCTATGGTCGTTTGAAGTTGACCCAAGTAGAATCTTACATCAACACTTAATCGACAAGGAAACTTTCATCTCTACTTTGTGCTAGGAGTTTCTAGTGACTTTAATTAATATCCAAAATCATTTGCATACTAGAGAATTTACCTTTACAAAAATGAGAAATTTAAGAATAAGCCGATAAGACCTTATATGCAAATAAAGAATAGTTCGGGCCTTAGCTTAAAAATCTTTGGGGTGTTACAATATCTCCCCCTTGGGATCATTCTTCCTCGAATGACGGCTGGTCTGAGAATGGAAAAGGGTTACTCTTACTGTATTCAAGTATAACTCAGAATCCCAAAGTACTTTACATAGAGTGATTATCTGATCTAAATCACAAGATTCAGGTTCTATACCTCTATAGGAAATCTCATCCCAAGAACACTACTCCTTACCGCTACATTTAGCTAACCTTGAGATCTTATCATGAAACACCTAATGTATCACACATTGTCCACATGTTAACAATACCACATTCAAGCTTAGAACCTTAACCACTCCATAGACTAGTACTAACCCACTTTCTAAGAACTTCTCACCCTCTTATCATCTCTACCAACTGAACTTTCATGCATTACCACCAGGAACCTGACTTAGTACTCATTGTAAACCTTATCTCCTTGTTCCTCCACATTTATAAACTTAGATGGAATAAGAACACCATCACTATCAGAATAGGAAATAGAAATCCTATTCTCCATCATCACACAACTACTATCAACAACACCCCTCTCCAAAACTAAAAAGGATTATTGAAAGGACCTTAGGGCGAAAGATCATAAGCACGATTTTTTAGAGAATTCTGATTTTAAAATATGCATGGCATAACATATGTTGCTAGCCATTGAGAGTAAATCATGAACTTGTGAGACTAAACATACTATGAGACATGAATGCCTATATGAATAGGTTCATATCATGGGGCTGATAACTAAAACTTTATAGAGTAAGAATGAGATCAAGGGGCTAAAGGCTTTACCTCTCATTCTGGAAACAAAGCATAGATGTGAATCTCTCTCAAGTGTATGAGCATATGGCATAGACACAATTCGGATATTAGGAATATCAAAAAGATGTTGTAATAACTTCACTTGAGGAATACACAAGATTATGAACAGATTGATATACCTCTAAAACTTTTTCGGAAGACATCACTATCTCATCCTCAACATTTGACTCGGTTTCTCATCTTATCATCTCCCCCTTAGGTCTAAAGCTGACACTTGAAAGCTATGGATCTAGTCCATAATCTCTAAATGGTCCACATTCCATTTACTCTAATACTCGGGAAATGCTTATCTCATAGCTACTGAACTCTCCATAAGCAAGTACTAAGACTCCTTCTAAGACCTCTTTCAAAGATGCTTCTCTTAACCTCTTCTCAATTGCTTATAAGGTTGCTTCATCTAGCTCTTAAGGTAAGAAAATTAATGCTTACCTTAGCCTACTACACATTAATAACTCAATTATACTATCTAGGCACACATGAAAAATGATCATTAACTTAATTGGAACCTCGTCTAACTACATACGATCTCGGGTACACCTATTAATTATCTTGTTAATCTAATGACTTAGCAACACTATATTTCTCTCATCTAAAAGTTAGAATCTCATACTTGTACAACTCACACTTGTAAAATGTAACACCTTAATTTCTTACCTACTCTATGTCAAATTTACTAGATTAGATCTTAAACTAACATCATCACCCTCATGTTTCCATTCTTTTTGACCACCACTTTCATCCTAAATTGAAGCCTAATGTTTATTACTAAACTTGGATATTGATGAGTTCGAGATTTAGACTCATTTAGGGCTTTGTTTTGATAGTTTAAGTATCCTCAAATGCCTATTTTATGCTCTAAATTGATGTGAAAACGTTGATTTGTAGATATGAAGGCTAAAGAGAAAGGAAAGGACATGACCAGATAAAAATGAACTAAAGAGCTGAAGAAGTGAAGAAAAGCAATATTGGCAATCGCCAAGACGATTCGGTGCACCGCTGAGTGGCTCTTTAGCTCACCCAATGTTCCAGCATGCAAGGCTTGGAGAAGAACCATGTTGGCTGCAGAAATTGGCAGTGGGCAGAT
The DNA here is from genome assembly GCA_029582685.1 of Solanum piurae. NCBI lineage: Eukaryota > Viridiplantae > Streptophyta > Magnoliopsida > Solanales > Solanaceae > Solanum > Solanum piurae. The sequence goes on along the minus strand of JAJOOO010000496.1, from coordinate 2,585 downwards.
CGCCGATAGGTTCTGCTACACTAAATTGGATCACCTAAAGTTACAGGAACTGAGATGCTGAAGGCAAATGAAAAGTGGCAATGGAAGAGGACAATCGGCGGATCGCCGATCCACTCGGCGAAGCGCAACTTAATCCGCCGAGTGGACTTTCAGACTAAATTTTTGGAAACTATAAATTGGTTTCTAAAAATAATTTCGAGGAGTTTTCTCCCTGATATTACAGTTCCCATTATAGACTTAGAGTTTTCTCTTAATTTTTGAGTTTTAATTGTAGAATTTTGGAGGATTTGAAAGTGAATCTTTGAATTTGATCTTTAGAAAGCATTGTGAAGGCTTTAATATTCTTACCCATTTGATGGCTAATGCATTTGGTAGTCTTTTCTCTATTTTGTTGATGTGTAGCTAAAATCCCAATTCTTGGGGTGTGATCATGTGTTTATTTGTCTAATTATCTTTTGGGTATTGTTGTTTGACAATGAAATTGTTGTTTTAATGTGGGTTTAATCATTAGCTGAGTTTTAATCTATGAATTGTAGTTGCAAATGCAATTTGAATTTTGAGTTCTTAGCTTGCTTGAGAAAGGGGTTTTGGAACCAAAGCTTTTGATTAATGATTTGTGGGTAATGGGTCAATATGGGTTCAGCTTGAGAGAGTGGATGTATTAAGGTTGTGGGCTGATTATCTTGTTAAGCTTGTTGATGTTCGAAAGAAATCACTTGAACCGTAATAGTTGTTCGAGAGAAAGCTATTACACTTAAAGTTCAGCGTACGCACAATGTTTCAGCAACTCATTGTTAGATTTCAACTACCCATATAACATAACTAGCTTATAAACGGTCACATCCCGAGAATTTCTCTCTATATTGTTAATTTCCCCTATTTTCGTTGTTGTTTCAACTATTCATTGCAAATCCTAACCCCCCATCTGATATTTATTGTCACCTCTTTAGATTTATTTGTATGTTTTTGATAATTTTTATTCCTATAACTGATTAGACCATGTTTGTACTTGTTTTACTGAAATTTAGACACGTACCACTCTCTGTGGGTTCAACCCCAACTCTCTGTTGGGTTTTATACTAATTAACGATTGTTTTAACCTAGCATTGGATGAGGTGTGGTTGAAACGTCTAATCAAAATGGCGCCGTTGCCGGGGAGTGATGTTGTTTAAAATTCTTTTATTGAAGTTGAACTGTGATCTTTTTGGTTGTAGTCGAATCGACTTACTTTACTATTATATTGTGTTGTTTGTGTTGAATAGAGGAAGAGATTAGCGTAAAAGGAAATAATGATAGCCAAGTAGGCCACCAAGATGATATTGGAAATTTGACTGATGTAAATGACCCAATTCAATTGGGTGGTGTTGGTGCAATGCGTCTACCTTTGGATAAAGGGAACACTGTTTTTCACATTACTAGCACAATGTTTTAGCTCCTACAATTGAAAGAATTATTTGGGGGGCTTCCTCATGAGGATGCCCATTAGAATATTTAGAATTTCGAGGATGTTTGTGGTCCGTTCTCATTTAAGAACATATCACAAGAATCAGTCCATCTTAGGTTGTTCCCATTCTCTTTGAAGGGTGAAGGTACTGATACGCTCAAATTACACCTCCCTAAAGAAGCATAAGCGATCGTTATCAAGTAAAGAACCCAACTTGTAGGTTGGGGTCGATCCCACGAGAAAAAATGGTTTAGACTTAACTTTAACCAACAATTATATTCGTTTAGTCAAATTACTTCTAGAAACAAGTAATTAAAGGGGGGGATTTGTGAAACAAATTGTAAGAATTCAGTAAGTAATCAATAAACAAAAGTCAATTTTGGTTGTTATCAAGATGAGAGAATTAACTAGGATATACGTGTTCCCCACAAGCTCATAACGCAGTAATCCTAGTAACAACAATCCTTTCCTAGTGTACTACATCCAAAGTGATAAGTTAGGTATCTCTAAATCCTTGGTCCGGCATCTAGAGAATTTCACCCCACACTTTGGTCCTTCTACGTGTGTGTAATTTACTAACCCTTACATTTACCTCATATTAGACATCACATTGACATTTGTCTTAGTTATTACTTTGCACCAATCGACACTAGACTATTAGATAGTATCACACTAAATCTATGTTGATAATTCTTTTCTTGTTGATTACCTCCTTGGTCCGGCAAGTAGCAACAAAGTTAGTTCTAATGTTGTGCACTGTTAAAAAGACTTTTAAACGAAAGAATTATCTATGCATCCAAAACACTATTCAAGAATTGCATATTTACTATTCATTCTTTGTTAATCGCTCATGGTTCCCACAACGCTAGTTGTGAAATTTAGCTACTCATTATCTCAAAAACACAATCAAAATTTATTAAAATAAATATGCTAGTGTTAATCATAAAAAATTAAGAACAATAGCTAAACTATCTTTTATTAATTACGAATACAAATAAATAATAAAGGAGAAGAAAGAATAAACCACAATTCTCCGGCCTCCACGGCGGCTCTTCTAAAGTTCCTAAGCTAGAAGAAAATTTATATTGTGTATTGTTTCTTGGTTCTTGGCTCCCCCAAAATAATTATTCTTATGGACTAT